>JAOPUG010000033.1:2916593-2927311 GCA_027564375.1 Micropterix facetella | reverse complement strand
TTAAAATGGCAAACTAAACTGAGCATTAGTCAGCTGTCAACTGTCAAATTGGCTGTCGCTGGAAAAAATGTTGTCAAATATAAAACCAAACCTCTAAAAAAACAACCTATATTATTATGTACTTTACAACACCAACCAACTTTAAAACAATAACAATAAAAAAAATATAAATATGCATATATAGTACCGAATGAAATATAGAACCAATAACCTAATTGCATTAAAACCACTCTCTAAAATGTCTCAATCATAACTGACAAATTTTACAGTACCTTCTGTCGAAGATTTTGCCTTACGTTGACAGTTGTATCATCAGTTCGTAATTATGTATTATACTTCCATGACTATAATATTCTAGTTTTTCATTTTGATGAAATCAAGCTATTCATATTATCTGAATCTCCTGTCATTGTTACACCAGCCAAGTGGTCGTTAGACTTAAATATAGAACAATAGAAAGATATGTAAACAAATCTACAAGTAAGGCGATGTTACAATTTTGAACAAAAACCACTGTGATAAAACACGCATGTGTGCGATTGAGTGTTTCAGCAAAAGGTGAGAGTGATTGTCTCATCGTTGATGGTCCAAACGTTGCGTGCGACAAACAATCTATTCAGCATACATAAAAGTCCAATTTGGCCCAAACGCGTGCCAAAAGGACGTTGGCAAACACCCCCATTTTATCTGCCCAGTGCATGAGGATAATGTGTTCAAATTATACTAATTCTATTATAGAGATTTTCAGATGTCTTATAATATTATAATATTACCCTGATCAATCTAAGGTCACGATATTGAATAATATTTCCGTTGCATTCTTCAGGCCATTTTTTAATGAAGTTTCAACATAAATATTCTCGTTGTTTCAATGGTTTCACTTTTGGTCTATTTTGATATTTTAGCTAATGAAATATTCCAATAAACTTCTAAAACGAGCTATAAGAAATACTCTACACCTAGTTTTTTTTATTGCTTCAATATCACATTTCTTTGGTATAAGTCACCCGCTACGCGCGAACCCGTCCACTCCGGAGCTTTTCAACGAGCTTTATCGCTATATCACCCCGAGGCGAAACACAGAGTTTGGATGGACATATACAAATCCACTTACCAAGCTGGAGCTTGGTGGACCACGGCCCGTGAAAAGTCAACTCCAAGCCACGAGGGACTGGGAATTTTCACACCCAGTCGGCTCTCCTCGTGCCCTCGCTCCTGTATATATAGTCGGAGTCCTCCAACCACACGTCTGGTCACGGGTTAGAGGTCGCTTGCGCGGTCTTCTAACCTCAAGCGAGCGGCAATTCCTTACTGGAATTATCGCGGATACGGGGCGTCCTTTGCCCGACAACTTTCACCCAAGATCGGGTGCCCCACGTATCGTTTCTAAGGGTAGGCAGCTTAAGGTACCTGCCTTTCCCCGCTTTCTTAAGAAGCATACGCAGTCCAGTTTTGCCCGAATTTGTGCCCGCATTCGCCGCACAGCGGGTTCGCCAGGTTCGTCCCTCTTCGACGATGCTCCCGGATAGGAGCTGCCCCGCGAGTTGAGCCAACCGCATTGACAAATCGGCCATCATAGCCCAGGCTACACGGAACCGTTAAGAACCAACAGTTTCGAACCAACATTTGTTGGCTGAAATCTTTGCAAACGCCTTTAAGACCCTGACATAATATTATATATCAAAAGCTACTAAAGTTTGTTTCAGCCTTTGAAGACTATAGTCGATGACGACCTGGGGCTCAATTAAAGTCGATATATGTAGAAACTGTCGTATACAGATGACGTCATTCTCTATTGCTTTTCATTTGAGATCTGAACATGGAATGCGAAATAGATAGATATGACGTCATATCTTATAAAACAATTTCTGTATCTATTCAAAAATCAACCTTTTAATACTAATAAATTGGCAAGGTAACATTAGGTTATTCTTATTATTATAATTTATTGTTTTTGAGTATTTCATTACAGTTCGACTATTTAATACCATTTATTATTGTTAAATATTCTTATGACTGCAAATACTATTATCTATTTAGTTTAGTACTATTTAGCAAAATTTACTCCTTTTGAACTGCTTTTATTATTTTTGACTATTTATTACTTCTATCTTTTAAATATTATATATAATTTGTGGTATTACATTATTCAAATTACCATTTTAGTACCCTTTATATTATCTATCATTTTATTTTGTTTTCAAGTAGATATAGTTAAAATATATAGAATTTATAAAATCTACCTATTTTTACATTTAAAAATCTATATATTACGAAATTACTATTATCAAATTATCATTATCAATTTATCAAATTATTATTATCATTATAAATTATCAAATCTGTCAAATTTAATCATTGTATGCAAGCCTAGAGTAAAGTAGGAAACTGAATAATCATTGTAAAATCGAATACAGTTTTAGTTTTTATTCTTGTTCTATTCATTTGTTTATTTCTTTTCCTGGTCTATTATTAGGCTTTATTCACTGCATTTAGTGCTAACTTTAGAATATTCATATACATACATAGGCTAAGTTTCAACAATCGCTCAGATTTTTTCGAAATAAAATAAAATTAAATGGTTCCCCGCGCATACTAACAATAAACATAAAAAAACCTTCAAATATCACCCTTATCAATTCGGTATCTTTGTTGTTTTTCTACGACCATATTTCCAGAACCAAATCCGGTACAACACGCGATTGCAAATGCCCTTTAAAGGTGAGAGTGAGGCAGCCCAAATCTCGGGCGTTGATCGCCAGGACAGCAGGAGGATGGCGTGCGCCGCGCTGTACAATAACCTACTCAGCATGTGGCATTATCCAGTATTGGGTTTCGTCGCTAATCCTTTTAGGTGATTAGTTGCACGCCACAAGATAGGTTGTTTTGTGGCGGCGCGGCGCGATGCGACTCCGGGTTGCGCACGCATGCGTCCATAGATTAGCAAGTGTGTTTATAAATGTAAAAGATGCACCATACTTTTGGAAGCGTCAGGGGTCCTAAGAGATTTGTACCATCTAGATCTAAACTCCTACAATAATTGTAGTAGATGGACATTTCAAATTTTGAAATGTCCATCTTCGAATTGGACGATAAGGAAAATAACTATAATAATAGTACAATCTAGTGAATATGCTATGCCGCTACTTCTCCAGCATCTACAATGCTTGAATAAGTCCAATGTTCACCATTTAACTAGTAGGTAGTGCATAATATAGAAACATTTGATAACTACTTAAATACATGATTATAGATATTGTAAAAAGCAAGAAAATGCATACTGAAACTTTTATGGCTAGGGAGTGTCAAGGGTATCCTAAGTAGGCTAAGGCCTGTTCTAAGGTGGCCATGTAATAAAGTTTTAAAGCAGATCTTATAGCTAAAGGTTACTGTATGTTCTACATTATAACAAAAATATATCTTCAACTTTTGTATCTAGGTTTAAATTGTACATTATAGTGTTTATTATATCGTTATTATTCATAAAAAATGATTGTTGTTGTGTAATTGTACGTTCAGTAAGATAAAGGTTCCTGGGTCGATTGATTCCTAAGCCCGGGTAGACAAAACGACCTCAGTCGTTAAAACTACTCTTCTGTCCTCATTCAACATGCTGAAGCATTGAAAATTACAATCATTTTCACAGCGTATTACGGGCTTCAATGTACCTGCAGGTGGTACTTAAATAGTCACATATGGGTAAAAAATGTGGCAACTGGCATCCGAAAACATGATCTCCGCACGATTTTGAAAGTTGTGATAAATTTTAGATGCTAGAAATCTAGATGTTGTAAACCTACACGCTGTAAACTTATATAAATGCTTAAAATCTGAATGCCGCGAATGCGTAAATGTAAAATAGCTGTGAAAACGGTCTTGCTACAAATTATCTATGAAGATTTTGTTACATGTAAATGTTTAAACTTGAATTTCGTCTTCCTCAATTGACCATCATCATCATCTTATGTAATCTAGTCTGTTGGCGGATATGCCCTGTCAGTTTTCCTTTCAAAAGTATAATTTAGAGAATAATTTCTAGAAAATTTTTACAACTTTTGGTACATTATTAATGACGCGATTGCAGCGTTACTATATATATATTTTTTAAATTTCATTTTGTAATAATTACAGATTATAACAATATACCTACATAAAAATAAGGCCGATTTATTGCATTCGCCAGAAAGAATTATATTATAATTATATTATACAGAGCTACTGCAGGAGAAGAATAAAAACACGCGCTCCTCCAAATGATGACAATGAAGAAGAGCGTAAATCGGGTGAAATTCTATTCGTGTCATATCTGCAGTGTCTTTAATCAACAATGATTAAGTGGTGAGCGGCGCGGGCGCGGGCGCAGCGCAGCCAGGGACGTATCCGATCGATCGCCATCTGTCGGGAGCGGCGGCCACTTTTTATGGATCCCTCGCGTGCAGCTATTTTGCATCCTCGATCCGGTTGATGCTGGCTACAGAGTGGCGCGGCTGGCTGCCATGGGAGGCTTCGCGGGACCTCGGTGGGGGCATAGGAACGTTTTAAATGTGATCTATTTTGTAATGGTATTACAGATGACGGTCGTTCTTGTCGCCCAAAAATGGAAAAGAGAATTTATTCACGTCACTCTCATTCGTAGCGCATATAGTTTTTTCTTAAATCCTACGTCTAAGCCAGCGATGGGGGAAAATCCGCCCGCAGGCCAAAATCCGGCCCGCGAGTGATTTCAACATGGCCAATTTGGCGCGGAGAAAATTCAAAACAGCCCACGAGAATTTACCTGCGTAAGGTATTCATAATACTGGCCATACGGCCTGGGGCCTAATGGGGCATGTGCGGGCCATATGGCCATCTCGTACACCGGGTCGGCCCGACTCACGGCTCAACTCTCATCCGGCAGCCTTCCCAAAGAGGAACTAATATAATGAATTTGTGGGCGGACCTGGGGAAACAACTCGGGCGACCTTGGACGGTTGATCTATTGTTTGGTTTACCGGCCTCGCTCAATGACGAATAGTCCGGAAAATCTAGTTGCGTAATGCTGCTTAAGGCGCGGGGGTAGATGTCGACCTGACGTCGCCTACCCTTAGAAACGACCCGATGGCCACCCGATCTCGGGTGATATTCGCCGTGTAAAAGACGCCACGGATCCGCGATATTTCCGAGTGACGGAATGCCGCGTTATCGCGTCAGGTATTATAGAGGTTGCGAAAACGACTTCGAGTCTGGAATCAAACTAGTAGATGGAGAAATCCGTCTAAATTTGTGAGTTAGGGAGTGAGGCTAGCCCGTCGGGCAGCTTGTTCCCCGGTGTCTCGCTATTAAAGTGCCGCACTCTAACGGGATGCGGCGTAATTGGATAGTGGATTTGTTACGTCAAAATTCTGTACCTACGTTTCTTCTTAACGGTAACGATAAAGTTAGGAAACGCCTCGGGGTGATGGGCTCGACCGTTTACAGTCTTAAAACCAACAATGGCCATAAGGCCTAATGGTTCCGTGTCGCTAATGGGCTTTAATGACCGCAATGTCAACATGGTCGGCTTAGCTCGCGGAGTAGCTCCTATCCGGGAGACTCCTCGAAAAGGGACCCACTCTGTGCGGTTGATCTGGGTACGTCGGGCGGAACTGGACGGCTGACGCACGGGGCGGGCAAACCGTTCGTGTTGTCAATCGACTGAGACCCGGAGTGGTCTGGGAAAGTATGTTTACCAAGACGCGCCGGTAGATGTCCTATCGTCACCTATCCTTCGAAACGACTTGATGGCAACCCTTCACGGGTGACTTTCCAAATAAAGGACGCCACGGGTCCGCGATATTTCCGAGTAACGGAATGCCGCGTTATTACGATAGGTAGAGGTCGCGTAGGTACACACGTTTTTCAATAAATTCAGCAAAAACCCGTAATTTTTGGTTTTCTGCCGATTTTATTATTTTAACTGATTTTTTGTTGAATTTTACTGAAAAACTAATGAAATTTGAAAGATTTTTAACATATTTAGAGGGTTCATCAACTTACTGAATTAGAAATTAACAAAGGCATGTTATTTTAAAAATTGTATTTTAAGAATCATAAATACATTTTAGCTCATTTTATCGACATCTCTTCGCGTATTTGTCCTAAGATATAGGAGATTATTAAGTAAAATTTTAATCACATAAAATGTTAGATCTTCTAAAGCTATGGGTATAAAATTTATAGCTCAAATATTTGTAATTATTTGTTTTATTTTGATTAGGCGTTGTCTTGTCGCTTCCCTATATATTATCATATCTTAATGGATTGACAGGATTGTGGCCCAATAAGCTCCAACAGCAAAATAGAAACCCAGCATCGAATCGAAAAATCTTGATATAAAATTAGTACATAAGGTTGCTGACAGGTAGAGAACACGTATAGTCACAATAAACCAAACAGCACGTCCTCACAGCCTATCACTAAACATAGTAAGTATCTTGACGCAGAGGGATCAAACAGGTACCTAAAGTGGAATGCTGTATTTTATTGACAAGTTCCTCCTGTAGCTTTAGACCTCCTAGATCTAGTTTCATAATGTAGAACCTAACCTACTGTGATGGTCGAACCTGATTGTAAAAGCCAAGTTTTTAATTGAAATAGGGTAGTCATTGATAGAAGGAAAAGGTGTATACTAAATATGCACGAGGAAAACACAATCGCTTGAATTTTTTTGTATGTGCATGGAAAAAAAGGTCACTAGGGTCCGCATGCGCTGCTGCCCCGCGTTATTCCACACACACATATGTAAGTTATAGCAAAAAGTTAATGCACTGCATGATCAAGCGATGGAGACTCGTGATACCGCGATTGAAAGTTCATACGTATTACTTCGCTGAATAATTATTGGCGGCAATAATTATAGTAAGTGGAATATATAAATTGAATGAATATAGTAAGTAATTAAGACCAAATATTCAAACATAATTTAAGAAAAAAGGTAAAATAGTAATAAAGTTTCCATTTTTTCAGCGGTCAAACTATCGGCGCTAAGCGATGAGAAGCTATTCGAATTTTGTTTGGATTTCTCAAAGATGTCTGATTTTTTTTTGTAAAGCGAATAATGAAAGTTCCTAAAAGAATTTAGTAACCTTGCTTTCCAGGAAACTTCTTGGAAGTCCTGACCCAGTCTATGGACTCAATGGAATGGACTCTATTTCACTCACTGGTCTTCTTGGAGGTTAAGTATTTTCTTCTTTACAATCAGTACACTTCAACTATCCAACATTTTCATTAAAAATACGTGCAAACTTCTCATGACGTTTCTTCAATAATTCGATTCAATTGAGTCTTCGTCGTATGGACATCGTCATCGGACGAAACCGCTTGACTTTAAGCTATTTCTTTAGGTTTAGAAAGAGGAAATAGTCGGTGAGGGGCAGGTGTGATCGAAGCCGCAATTCTTCAGTACGCCTTGTGTACCAGCGCGCTATCTTGACAAAAGAGAACACCACGATCGATGACTCCACGTCTTTTCTTAAGGATGTCGTGACGTTCGTCATTTTATTCAGAATATGATCAATTTATATTTTTCCATCAGCATCTCAGAGAACAGAGGCATTGATCTTGCAGGAATAATACGTTAAATTTAAGAGGCGCACGATTTCTATGGTGTTGCCACTCCTTGCTTTGCTGTTTGGTCTCGGGGTCGTGTGGTGTATTCATGTCTCATTGCATGTCACAATGGGACGAAAAACCTATTCCGAAATTCTTTCGCAGGCGTCAGTCGTTGCCCTTGTTTTCGACTGTGAGCATTATGGGCATCAAACGACGACTGACTTTATACACGGCCAATTTTTCATTCAAGATTCGCAATATGCATTGAGTTAAGATGCTTAGGATCTTGGTCAATTGTTTCTTAGTCAACCGATTGTTCACCAAGATGAGGCCTTCAACTTTTTCGAAGATCTCCATTGTCCTCTATAATGTCCTTAACAATCCACCTTCGCAGATGAATTCACAATAGAAAACGAAAGATCATACATAGCCTGTGAGCGGTTGGTTCTTTCAGCTCTTTGGTTAAGAATTCAATTACCGCAAACAATTGATTTCAAAAGTTAAATTTGTGGATTATTTCGTCCGCAAGTCTTTGCGTCTCATCCCACGAGAGAAAGGATGATCAATATCGTTCTAACTTCCTAGGGTGGAAAATTCGCCCGATGCATTAGCACCCCACAAACTGTCCCTGTGAAGACGGCAAAATTGACTTTTCTGAAAATCTGGGAAAAACTATCATCTAGTTCCACTAAACGGATATTAGTCTAAAATATAGGGTAGTACTACCTAAGTCTTGTACCACTTTTGGTTCTTTAACGAAGTCAGATATATTAATTTCTTTGTTTTCAGTTTAGTATTTATGATAAATTGTATATCGTAAGTTTACAATTAACCAGCACTAATTTGAACACCTTTCCACCCCACTAATAAACGCATTTGTAATCCATATTTTATGAATCGATTCTCTACTAATCGGAGCTATCAGTTTATGTGATCGTTACAAATTACTCCGATTAAAATGACTGGAAGTGTTTCGAAAAATCGCCAGTAATAAAACAGTTACGGAAGAGGTGCTGCTTATGAAAAATCGTTTGGAAAATTAATCGTCCTGTCGCCATACGCATATTTCCAGCGCGCCGCGCGTACGATTCGCTCTGACAAATCACTCACATAATTCAATACACGATCGGAGATTATAATAAATGAAGACATTCAAAACAAATGCGTTTTCTTGACGAAGTATCGGGACAAGTAAGGAGCGATGAAATGCGTGATACGATAGCCTGGATTTTAAGTTGAACGACGTAGACAAATTTGAATCTGTGATTGGTTGCAGAATATGTACTTCTTGCAAAAAATTGTTAATTCCTGGAGCAAGGCAATTTAAAGTTAAAGTAATCAAGTACCTAGATGATAATGAAATGGATGTCACATCTTAGGGAATGGCTTATATACACATATTGGAGTCGTTTATAGGTTCTGGTCTTAATAAACAAAATTTAAAAACTAATAGTTGATTCATTTAGCTATGATATTATTCATTAAAAGCTTTTTAATAAAAATTATATTAATAATCATTAATTTTGATACAATATTTTAATCGGTAGGTTGAGGTGTCATTTAAGTTGATCGTGTATGTACCTAATATATTAGATATTAATATATTTCCCTTTGTTTGATTCTAAGAATCTCTCTCTCTCTCTCTCTCTCTCTCTCTCTCTCTCTCTCTCTCTCTCTCTCTATCTCTCTGTCTGATTGTCATCCAACGTACTTAGAACGCGGCCGATTCCGAGATTCATCCAAAGCGAGACACGGTCCGAAGAGGCCACGGTCAATATTTGGCGTAGCTCTCCACGACATCGATGTACATGTAAAGTGCAAACACACTTAGGCACGGACACGCGGACACTTACTTGCGTTGGCCAAGGCACCTTAAGAGGTCTCATCATGGCCAACTTACCAAACAAGCGCAGAAAACTTTACAACACTGTAATCCAGTATTCTTCAGATATTTTTAAATATATTTGTCCATTTGAAGGATATTTAGTGTCTATGTATCTACTCGTATATGTTCACTTAACGGGTAGCTTATTGGGAGACAAAAAATATTTATTTTTTTGGAAAAAAATATTTATTTGATAAATATTTTTAAATATTTTTATTGCAAAAATGACATTGCACAAATTTTTTGACGATTGCTGCTTTTATTTTTTGTTATTTAGTTACGTATTTAATTTTTATTTTGTTATTTATATAGTTCTAGTTTATTGTACTTTACTTCTTTCTTATTATTATTAAATTTAATGACAGTGTCATGGTGCCACAAGATTATTCATTTTCCATCAACGTTTAACAATCAATGTATCACAGTCGTAACTCAGTCAGTTGTGGACTACGATAATAGATTATGTCTGGCGATTACAGTAGAGGGTTGCATAAATTAGTATATTAGAGAGGGGTGCTATTGAAGGTCAAAATCTCTGGGGTGATATTGAAGGGCGCTATTGAATAACGTCTATTATTTTATTTAGTAAGTATATAAATAGATACTACATAGATTCTGCATTAAATATCTGAGTTTTAGTTGTCATGAAACGTTCAGTCTTTCGTCTAGAACACGGGAAGTCCTTTAGAATCTACATAAAATCAAATGACATATCATTCAAATTTTCTGATATTTTGACATGATTCACACAAATTATAGCGAAATATTATGTTATTGGAATTATTTTTAAAATAGAATAATTTATTTTAATTTAATTTTAATAGTAGATAGGTACTGAATTATGGCATCCATCTGTAAATTCTACGCCCGATCGAGTTGTTTTTTTTTTTTTTTTTAAACTGGGGCAGGGGGAAATCCTAAGAGTTTGTCAAACTTCGTCCCATATATTTTGTCATATGTATGTACAATATATTCAGATGTTCAGGGTAGTTTAAAATAACTACCTGAACTGAGCACGTAAACCACGAGACATCCATTGTGGCACTCCTGTAATGACTCCCTCAATGAAGAGGAATTACTGCGTGGAAGGGGTTCAAATATTACGTTAGAGATAAATCTCATGATGTCCCAAATATTCCTCCACTTTAATTGCTCTGAGAGAAACAACATTCCAAAAACTTTGTGTTGTTGATAGTCCCTAGCCCCGTGTGACTTTTTTGGTCACTTAGGTGGCCAAAGTAATATGACAATATCTTCCAATCTT
>JAOPUG010000033.1:2795078-2808475 GCA_027564375.1 Micropterix facetella | reverse complement strand
AGCCAACCCCATAGCTATTTACATTATTTTTATGTGTTTTATTTCAATTTATAGTTGTAAGAGTCTAAATTGTACACATAAAAAAAAACATCCTTTACATTTTTTCATTCTTTGAAACAATTGGGAAAAGCAGTTGGTCGTCCAGTCTTTACTTGAGTCTTTTACCTACTGATTCCAAGTGGGTAGACTCAAGTAAAATTTGGCAAAAATATTTTTATGAATGTGCGAAATCATTAAACATACCTATGTGTCCGGTATGTGGTATTCTTTAGGTGTGAAATTATCGTTACACACACAAAATTAAGGGTAGCTGTAATAGAAGCTAACAATAAAATATATTTTAAAATTTGTTTAAAGATAGTCTTTACAAAAAATCGACAGAATAGGCTTATTGTTTGTTTCGGGAAAACTGGTTTTCCAATCCTTATATACTCGCATATAGGCCGCTTATCCGAGTAGTGTCGGATCGTTTATTTCTTATGTCAGCAGTATAGCAGTTGCTTCTACATAAAAAAAAGTATCCTATATAGCAAACAAAATAGGTGTTTTCTTTAGTAGAGCAAAACTCTATTATCCATGGACGTGTCGTAAAAAACAAGATGAAATTAAATTTGGACTAGCACAACGACGGCAATCATCTAAAATGCATTAGTATTATTTTTAACATTAGCTATTTATTAGCAAAGAAATTTCGTGACGTTGAGTTGAACACAATAACGCGCGTAGGCGCTTGAAAGAGATAAATATATTCGGTTTTATAAGCTGCGTCTGGATGGATTATTAAGATCGCCAGTTGATATTTTCACCGTTTAAAGTGTATGAAATCATTCACTCTGCCGACCCAAAATCTACAGCTACCAACGTTCTGAAAATAAACTCCTCGTTCATAAATCTAATACCTCAGGTGGTACGATTAAAATATATGAATCATTTAACAGTGACAAAACAAAAATAGTGACTGACAACGCTAGGTTATGCAAGGGGCAGGTTTACCTGTCAGTCATCTAGTCAGCGCAGCGAGGCAGCAGACAGCAATAGTCAGTCGCCGAATGCCCGTGCCACGCCGACCAGTACCTGACAAGCCCGGACGAAGGCGTCGTTCCTCAGACGCTTCCCAAAAAATCATATACTTGGGTGTGGGTGTAATTATAGAAGCAGATATTGTTGTTTGGTTGTCAGACGATTTTAGTACCGAGCGATCGATTTTTCGCACAATTCACTCCAAGAAGAGTTCTTTATCCTATTTTGAATCGGCGAATATTACATGGGGGAGTTCACATAATGGCTTAGGTAAAAAATATACAGGTAGACTGGATACGGCCGGTGCCTCTTTTGTTGACTCCATTTCATTCGCCGGTCTAGATCAATTTAACGGTATAGCAAATAAAAGGAGTCGATGGCTAGATGCAGTCCTATCGAACACCCAAGTCCTGGGTCACCCGCGCCATTGATGCATTCGTACCGGAGGACTCTCATCATCCATCGCTGAACGTGAATATCGGTAATGCTTTATAGGCATCATTGCGGGAACCACCGTGAGTAGTTTATAAATTTCACAAAGCTGATTATTCAGAAATTAGTAACTATCAACTGGATTGACTTAATTGATAACCGTCCCGTAGACACAGCGGTGGACAATTTATATAACGCTATTAACGAGGCAATTGAGCCTCATGTTCCACGCCAATCGTCTCGCAAACCAGAATACCCCTGTCGGTTCTCCCTAGCATTGATAAACATCCTAAAGGAGAAGTCAAAATTCCACAGAAGGTGAAAACGACATGGAAGCCCCTTCACCACGGTAGCCCCGACGCCACGGTAAGGCTCTTCAGAAGCAATATTATGTAAGCTTTATTTCGCACGCATAGTCCAATATCGAGAAGGAACTAAAACAATTCTGGTCATACAAGTCTGTGCGCAATGGAAACAGCATACCTCATTGTATGAACTACGGTGACTAGGTCGCTACTGATGGGCCAGAAATATGCGAATATTTCTCCCGGTATTTTCAAACCGTATACTCGGAAAGTAGCCGAGCACAGAGGGGTAATAGCGAAGACAGCACATCCTTTGGACCTACCATCCAACAACCACATCATAAACGGCAGCGATATGCGATTGCGTGAGCTCCAAAAGCATGGGTTTTATTGTCATCACTCACCCTCTCCATGATTTTGCGGCTGTCGATAACTCAAGGAATCTTCCCGAAGAAGTGGAAAGAGGCGGTCGTAGTTACAATTAATAAAAATGTCTTGAGTAAACTGTTCGAAAAGGTGGTATACTCTCAGCTATATCCTTATATTGCATTTCTACCCACACGCCGGGCAACACGGATTTCTCAAGCAGCGTTCGGTAGTGTCAGACCTCCCATTCCTCTCCTTTCATATCTTATCCCCTATTATTATTATTTTCTTGTACTTATGGAATTTGCTACTAAAAATGTAATGTAAGTCGATAGTAATTTAATTTAATTTAATTTAATTCAACTTAATTATGATAATTTATCTTATAAGGAAGTGCTGTAAGATATTACTGTAGGAAACAATTTAACCGGCCAGTGAAATATTGTACTTTGATAGTATGTAATAATGATAGAAGCGCTGTATATTTCCTAAAGAAGAAATAAATAAATAAATCAAAATCCGGCTTCATTCATAGCAATCGGCCCGTAAGAATTGATTTATTTTCTAGTCTCTCATACTAACCGAACAATGCAAAGTTAAACGGTAATCTTTTACCGCGGTTTTCGATCACTATTATTGCGAAAGAAGTTCAGCATTTTACGCCTTGTAAAAGTTCAGCCGTTAAACTGAGATTAGATTAGGCGCAAAGACAGTTACCTGTAAATAAAGTTATAGTACACTTATATCTTTTTAGGCATCGCGGTGTCGACGGCTAGTTAAATTACATTATCGCGATCTAGCGAATCTTTGGCAATAAATATCGATTGAATAGCGGTGTAGTTGAAAAGGTATTTGAATTGGTTGACATTGCATTGGGGATATGATTTGTTATAGGGCGAGGCCGCGACGCTATAGAAAAAGAATGGTCTATAGGGAAGTTTGTCATGTTTCAAATTTTGATTGTTAGGTGCGCATCCCCGAAACCCATGTATTATATGTGGCGTATTTATATGAAATAACTTAAAATTTCAAAACAATGTTTGCACAGTTATAATTGCCACGTTAGAATATAAGGTAGTTTTGACTTTGACAAGTGTTCAAGACACATCGAAAAGATTCAGAAATGTTTCGTGGCACGTGGCTATTGCTCGACGTGATTGTATTCCTCTATAGCACAAATAGGATAAAATGTTACAATACGTTAGTCCTATAAAGTTGGCTAATCGTTTGACTTAAGCACAGTATACAGAGAGAACAGTAAGCCGCACCCTCTAGTGGCTGTGCGTGGCGGGGATAGGGTGCGAGGAAGTGAGCAGAGGAGTACGTAACGAAAAACGCCTGTGTTTGGCGTTACGCGGCTTAGGGTTGTAGAAAGTAAACACGACTGTGCTGTTTTTAACTTTTTTCGGGGGGTGGGGCGGCCATATGACGAACACTTGATACTTGTCTTTCTGTGTATTTCGTTCAAAGGCACTGATCGCGCCTGTTGTACAATAGTTATCGTATTACGATTTGTGGTAGCCCTCACGACTCGTTACGCCGCTCGCTTCGTTTTGAATTGTGTTCTAAGAGAAGCTGTTTTCTGTATACTATACCTTAAGTCTGAATACGTCCTGCACGGACATACGGACAGGTCTAACATTTTGGCAGGAATCACATTCAGGGCACCACAACGCTTCACACCAATACTTCTAACTGTAAATTCAAATGTATTTATTAAATCTTTAAATACTACATTTATTTAAATAAGTTTAAGCTATTCTAACTAGGCCTCAGTTGTACTAAGGTATGCTTAATAGATTTAGGTAGTTTATGATATAATTTATTAAAATAGGTACGAAGTAAATATAGAATAAAAGTAATGGCTAAACTTCCGGCAGAATCGAAATATCAGACATAGAACGCCATCAGTCAATACATACAATGTACGTAATTTATTTCAGTATTATATTCAGGAAATAATGATTTGTAATGAGATGTTAGCAAAAAATTGTTGTAAGAAATATTATTATTAACGTTTGACAGAGTCGTCTAACTAGGCCTATTATAAAGCAGACTAATAAATATCTAGATATTAAGTTTGCACTGTCAACTTAAATCATAGATTGGTAATTATTTTTAAATCGACAAATAAATGCAGTTCAATGTTCATTGTATGAAATATCCTAATTCGAAATTTTAAAATCAACACGTTAACACCAAACAACTTTAAAATCAAAAAATCAAAAAAAGAAAAAAAAATATAATATCAAAAGAAAAAAAATAAAAGGAAATGAGATATAAATAAAAACCGAAAACAATATAGAACAATCAAATAACCGTACTCTAACCAATGCGTAGCAACAACCATGTCGTCAATATTCAAAACTGTCCATGGTACAATATGCCCAAAGTACAACATCTTACCCATCTTTTATAAGTTCGATAAGGAAGTGATAACATGGTACCACGTCACATATATCTGACCATAAAAATGTCTTGAAAACGTTTAAATAGCGGTATGTTAGCGGTATAGATGAAAAGGGACTTGACCAATAAAATACCTATAGTTTATCAGCAAATAGTACTGTAGATATAATAGCGTGTGACTAAAAATTTTTAATCGAAGATCATAATTCCTCTGATAGCTTATAATTTATTAATCTATCCAAGGAAAAAATAAAAAAACATCCATATCAAAGTTGTAAATTATATGATTACCTATTCACCTAATCATTGCTGATTGGTCATTTTAGGATATTTTAAAGTGGTATGGATATTTTAGGAAAGTAGGTACTTCAGGTGGGGAACACCCTAAACATCACATATTACAATGAAAATAAAAGGCATAATTACAAAAGTTTTTACTACAAATATTGAAGTCCTAAAGTCTCAAGTTACTAAAAGTGTTATTATAATACTTCTATTGGGTATACTAAATAAAATGGATTTTGAATTTTGTTCCTGAAATAAATATTTTTCGACATTAGTGGATTTTTAAGCGGTACAGGAGTTATTATACACGAAAAACAAAGTGAAAAATCTTCTACGACTATTTTGATTCAGGTCTTGTAATCGAAAATAAAAACACTGAATATCTGAAAGCAGATTTTTTTTCCTCTATAACAAAGGCCTAAACCAAAATGTTGTTGATGATTTTTAACATAGTTTTTGTGTAAAATAATTATCTATAATTGAAAATCATACAATATAAAAAATATTTTCCAGGAAGTAGTCAAACCCGATTGATCTTTCATTATACTTGATTATATATGGATATACAAGTCTACAGTTCCAGCATGATTATCCAGGATTTTCATATACTCGTCTGTATATCATTCGGCAAAAAGCGTAACCTCAATATTTTGTGTCGATACATGGACTACATTGTTCTTTAAGAATTACAACAAGAACAACCGCATCCAGGATTTGCATATACTCGTCTGTATATCATTCAACTGCATCCAGGGTTTTCATATACGCATCTGTATAGCATTCGGTAAAAAGCGTAACCTCAATATTTTGTGTCGATACATCGAATACATTGTTCTTTAAGAATTGCAAAAAAAACAACCGCGTTCGTCAACGTTCATTTTTAAAAAATCTTTTTCATATCTAACTTTATGAGCCAAAATCATAACTGCATTTTTTATTAATAAATATATAGAACAAGCGGACCTGGCAGACGTTGTACATTTCAATATTTTCGTTTCGTTATTGTGCGTGTTCTGGGGGCATCAGTGTGCGCGTGTTCTGGAGGCGCAATTCGTTTCGTCATTGTGTTCTCAGTATTCACGCAATTGTGATACGTGGAATATCGAAACACAGCAACCAGAAATTGAAATGTCAAAACAACGCGAAGCTACGACGCAAGTGACTTCCGCATGTATTGCATGCGTACATCAAATACCGCAGAATTCGACATCAGCGTCACCTATGGTATACAAACATAAGTGTTTATTCTCGAAGGTCAATTATTCGTGAACTTATATTTTAATAATTTTAAAAAATATTGGGGGGAGGGGGATTTTGAGTATTCGTTCAAGTCTGTGCGTTCGTTTCGGGGCGACAAGATGATAACTTTCGTTATAACGTCCTGAGATGGCGGGTTCGCCCGTAACATAGTGACACTCATTCCTGTGTAATGGTGCCGTTCAGTTAGGGCCTCATGACATCTTTGTCTGTTCCAACTCACGGTGCAGCTCCTATCCGGCAGACTGCTAGAAGAGGGAATAGGTAACCTGGAAAGGCCGCCGTGAACACTCCCTACGTCTATAGCGTGTTGTGGACAAGTTCCGATTCGGGGTAACATCTCGGGAGGACCTGGGAATCTTGAGCAACGTGCGGCGTCAGCCAATCGACTGCGCACTCCGGCGCCAGGGGAGATGGTAACATATGTTTTTTATGACAGCAGGGGTAGAAGTTGACCTGTTATCACCTATTCTTAGAAACGATCCGTTGGCCAGCCGATTCCGTGTGAGATTGTCAGGCAAAGGGCGCCTCGAATCCGCGATAAATTCTAGTAACGAATTAACACTTATATCAGGTAGAGGCTGTGTAAGCGATCTCGAACCTATGACCAGACGGGAGGATGGAGAAATCCGTCCAAATCTGGTAGTAAAGGCGAAAATTCCAATTAAGCATAGCCCACTTGGTAAAGAATTGGACTCTCACGGGCTGATATCGAAATTAGATACGCGGATCATCATTGGGCCTTATTATTCAACCACGCCTGTTTATATGCGTACGTCTGCTTATACGCGTATGACTACCTATACACGGTTGTGCTATCAAAAAATTCATTCTACTTCTGATTCCTCAAAACCACTGCCGCGAACACTACGGCCTCCGAACCGTTACGTTTCACATACGTGTCATAATACCAATACGAGAAAAATAAAATACGCGTACGTCTGCTTTTTCGCGTCTCATACGCGAAAAAGCAGGCGTGCGTGCCTAGAGAATAGGCCGGAATAATGCTCAATTTTCACTCTTTCAATTACATATCAATTAGCACTTCTTTTCACTTAATCCAGTCTAAATATCCTCATACTCTATTTATTTTATCGTCGGTATTCATTGCAGAAAAACTCGTCGATTTTTTCGAATTGTTTTTCTTGTCTTCTTTGGTGAAACGGGTTGACCATTGCTCTTCATTTGCCAGACTATTCTATATGAAATTGTGGAAAATTCCCATAGATTCTGCAATCGTTTCAGCGATACTATTACAAAATTCGTCGAGTGATACTGCTTTAAAACCAATAAATAAATTATTTATTGCATTTTTCTCCGTTTTCAAAAATGGTTTTTGCAAGCGTTTTAGTGTTTCGTGCTATAGGGCTAACTTGCCACCTCGAGGCGTTTCAACGAACTTTATCGTTATGACGCACCGAGATGAGCGTAGAACTTGTCGCCATGCACAGTCCACGTATCACGATATGCGTAGTTGAGATACCTGCCATACAAATTGTCCCCATAAATCAGTTTTTTGCAATTTTGGAGCTTAAAACGGAATAAATGGTAGAAGTATCAAAAACAAAATCTGTTGGTCATGATGAGACGCGTAAAATGACGTACATGTCACCTGGTTTTAATCCATTACATCGAACGGATGACTATTAACCACACAAAAAAAATTGGAGTGATTGTTCTCTAAGAGAAATTAAAGCGGAAGAACATTTGAGACGTCATGAGATTCATCTCTGGAGTAACATTTGAACCCCTTCCAGACAGGGGTCATTGAAGGGGCCATTACAGGAGTAGCACAATGGATCTCTTATGCTTTACGTGCTCAATTCAAGTAGTTGTTTTAGACTACCCTGAAGATCCTAATATATTATACATATTTACATGAAAATAATCATATGGACCAAAGTTTTGACTAACCCTTGAGTTTTCCCCCTTTCAAGCTTTATATATTACGATAGGTATAAAGAAGGGTTGTAATCCTCTCACTACAAATGGCGACACCTCCCTTCCAGCCCTGCAGTCTTGAGGAACAGTGCGTTTACCATAGTATAAAAATATGCACCAATATTAAGATATAATAAAATAGTAGAAACCTGCATCCGATCTTTGTCTTTAGGTTATTCTTTTCCAGTATTTCGTGGACTCCTGGAACGACATTCTTCAACATATTAGTCTCCCTGTCGAAGACTGGGCCACCGAGCCAGGTCATTGCAGGGTCTTCGTGACTCACCTTAAATAAAATATTTTTATAGTTAAATCGTAGCCACTTCCCAGAGACAAACCACCCAGTGGGTACAAAAGATCTCATAGATCCGTGTGGCAACAAGGGCTTAAGCCAAGGCCTACAGATAAGACAGTGGAATGGGATTTTGAGCAAATGTTGAGACCAGGATAGTGTTTGAGCTAGTTTTTAGTTGTATTCTAGTAGTATGGTGTCTTTTACTATTGTAGCAAATCCTGGAAGTGAAATCCTTTCTATCCATCTCCGTGGCAACCTGTTGCTTTGCCGCACAACCCGGCACTTGCGCTGCGGGAGGGAGAGAGAATACTGCGTGCGAACGAGACGCGAGCGAGGGAGCCTCGATGGGCAGTTGAAATCGCATTGATTCTTGTACAGTCACGTTGCTGCTCTGTCCATTTCTCGAAGAATAGAGTTTGTATTTATTGTCACATGCTAGGGGCCTAATTGGGCCCGACTCACGATCCAGCTTCCATTCGGCAGCCTCCTCGAAGAGGGACTAATCTTGTAAAACCCGCTTTGCGGCCGGACCTGGGGTAATGCCTCGGGCGGCCCTGGACTGTTGATCCATTGGTCGGTTTACAGGCCTTGCTCATAGTCGGGGGGGGGGGGGGTCTAGTTGCGTAGTTCTTCTTAAGGCGCGGGTGTAAGTGTCGACCTGTCGTCGCCTACCCTTAGAAACGAACCGAAAACCACCCGATCTCGGGTGATCATCGACGAGTAAAGGACGCCACGGGTTCGCGATATTTCCGAGTTACGGAATACCGCGTTATAACTAAACTGTTGGATGGAGACATCTATCTTAATTTTGGTAGTTAGGGGGGGAGATTAGCCCGCCGAACAGCTCGCGGTGCCCGGTCTCTAACGGTCCGCGGCGTAGTTGGATAGTGGATATGTTATGTCAAAATTCTGTACGATTCATCTCGGGGCTATATAAACATAAAGTTCGTTAAAACGCCTCGGGGTGTCGGGCTCGCCCGAGTATAATCTTACATCCAAATATGTTGCATGCTACGGGCGAACCCGCCGTCTTGGGCGTGATAATGAACATTATAGTCTTGTCGCCCGAAATGAACGCAAGGGGTGGCTGGCAATTATGTTGCAACATTCGAAAAACATGCTCGTTTTAAAATTGATTCGCAAATATTATTTAGACATTACGACAGACATTACAACGTCAATTTCACTATCATCTTAATCCTAGATCTAACATTAACAAAATCCAAGAGTATTCCACCAAATCTGGGAGAATAACAGTTGCCGTCGCACATGACTTGATGTTATATGTTTAAGGTGTCCACAGGTCCGCATTGTACGCGTCAGACGGATCATATCAAATGCCTCAGTTTGTGGCAATGAGTCTACTGTATCCGCAGCAATTGGATTACCGACGCGACGGCCATTTGCAATCGGATTATAATTAGCCTTTCGATGTCCATGATCTGCACATAAATTAATAGCAACAAACACGCGTGGACATAGTGCCAAAATGCAACAAATGGCAGCCGTCGCCACTGGCGGGTGCATCCATTGATCGCCAATCCGTATGACGTCATCGGCACGCATCGGAATAGTTGCCCCTCCGAGTAATCGCGTCGGCATTATCGACGAGCCGATGCGTGCGGTTCATCCACTACGGATCAGTGAACGCTGATCCGTATCGGTTGTATGACAATTGATCGTATGACAATTGTATGAATGAATTCTAAAATCTGTTTGATACGATCCGTCCGATACATACGATGCAGACCTGTGGACGCTTACCGTTAATGAACGAATCAAATGGAACTCTAGCAGAAGGACAATTATCTACTCACCTTAAAGACGAACGATTCCTGTCTGACATCCGAAGCAGTATCTCCGTCTATCATCCGATACACCACTAAAGCTCTGTATATCACACTAGAATAGTTCTCTCCTTTGGGAACTGCATATTTGACAACAACTTCTTCAATTTGGATAGCCGCCGTCGTTGGAAGATGGTTGGAGTTTCTGATGCAGGTCTTCAGGAAGTCGTCGTTCATCCATGTTGGCCTCGGAGAGGATTCCTGTTCAGCCATGACTGATAAGCAAAGCTGAAATAAAAAAAAGGTTCATATAGACGGCCTTTGTCATCTTTACGTAGTTGTCTAGTCGGAGTTACTAATTCAATTGTCTTAATAATTCAAATTTCTTTTCTGGAATAAGTTTGAGGGCTTACAACGAGAGAAATTGAGAACAAAAGTAATGTGGACTATGTATTTTTCTATTTACTTCTTCCTCTTCTTTTATTTGTAGCTTGAAGAGATAGTTTAAATTGCAATTTTGCAAATACATAAAGTTTCGCCTTAGCTTTCATGGTTTCTTTAATTAGCAGAGTACAATATTAAGAAATAATGTAGTAAGAATATTTTTAATCGGGCATTATTGAGAAACAAAATCATACTATTTCTAGCTCTATGGTTCCTAACGGTTTCGTGTAGTTTGGGCTATGATGGCCGATTTGTCAACGTGGTTGGCTCAACTTGCGGGGTAGCTCCTATCCAGGAGCCTCCTCGAATGAGGGACCTACCTGGTGAACCCGCTGTGCGGTAGATCTGGGGTCGGAACTTCGGGCGAAACTGGACAGCTAGCGCACGGGGCGGGCATATCGGCCATGTTGTCGCTGACTGATACCTGGAAAAATCTGAGAACGTATGTTCTTTAAGACGCGGGGGTAGATGCCGACTTATCGTCGCCTATCGTTAGAAACGACCCGATGGATACCCGATCTCCGGTGAGCATTGCTGAGTAAAGGATGCCACGGGTGCGTGATATTTCCGCGTTATCATGATAGATAGAGGTTGCGCAAGCGACTTCGGGCCGGGACGAAACAGGCTGTCTGGAGAAATCCGTCTAACTTTGGTAGCTAGGGGGTGAGGCCGCCCGCTGGGTGGCACTTCCCAGTGCCTCGCGTAAGGAGTAGAACTCTTGCGGTCTGAGGTGGAGCTTGCTACGTGGATCTGTCGTCATCCCCAAGTCTGTGGTTCCCCTCGGGGTGATATTGGGATATAGTTCGCTAAAACGCTCCAGGGTGGACGGGTTCGCCCGTAGTAGGTGACACTCAAAGTTGTTTCTAGCTTCATATATAATAAACAGGTTGGTTGAGTACATGAATAGAGACCAAATAGAGACCATGACCAAAAGGATTGGTTTTTCACACGGAAGGGTCCCATGAATAATTGTGTTTATTCATAATTACCAATTTAATAACAAACTAATTTCGTTAACAATACACGTATGACATCATTTACTCCAGTGACTCAAATTTTATATATAGGTGGTAATGTTTTGAAAATAAAAATTTGGCAGGGGGAAACCCAAGGGTTTGTTAAACTTCGGCACATATGTATATTTAACCCTAATAGAGCGTTTGAAATCGTCGTCTCTATCGAAGTTCCGGGTTGTATTTATTTCAATGGCTTTTTGGATCATGCGGGGAAAGTAAAATCGTTCTTTGGCTATCACAATAAGATTTTGAAACTGCACCCTGTGTTTAGTTCCGCTATCCAATTTTTGTTCGCAGATCGCCGATTTTTCTCATAGAACAACCGCGAACAACCGTCAAAAAACCGCGACAGTCTTCGATTTCATATAACAAAATAAATTGAGCCACGTGAGTAAAATCGACAAAGTAAAGAAGCTCGAAATTTGTACAATTCTTTACTGGATCAATACCAAAATGAAAGAATTTTTAATAGGATTGGTATTTGTGACGAAAAATGGATCTCGTTTGATTATCGTAAGCGTTAAATTCAGAAGATGCAGATCAGTGGATAAATTTAAGAGATGCAGCTAGACCAGTGTTTCTCAAACTATTTTTGCTTTGGCCCGGTTATTTTTATGCTTCCTCTTCGCGACCTAGGCTCTGTTCTGAAGTAGGTAATACTATTCACCACAGAAATACAAACACAAACACCCTTTTACTTAGGCCAAACTAAGCGAGCGGGGAGCGGAACGGTGAGGGCGGGGCGCGAGGCGAGTAAAATAAAAACCGTGAGACGATTCATCACTCATCTTACCGGATACCTGCCGCAGGGTGCTAATCCCTGCTACACCACACCCAGAAAGCAGGATGAATGGGCCCGGCTCACATCAAGCACCGCTAAAGGGCAATTTCCCAGCGGTAGATGTCACGGGCCTTAGCCAAGACCCGAAGAATGCCTCACGACGATCACTCTTCAGTACAGCTGTGTTCGCGAAAACATCGCGTCTCTCTCGCCGCCCGAAGACTTGCCACTTGATCATTTACAAGTATGATTGGTTATACGACAAAGAGATATTGCTGCGAAATAGTATTTTATTTTCGTGGCCCGGTGCCGGGTAAACAATGTCTAAAACACAAGATCGGTCAGAAAAAGTACAAGATAACGGTAAACACGACATGTCATTATTTTATCACAAAAATATTCATAACGGCCAAAAAAGGACACAATAAATATAGTATAAATTATTAAATGTCAATTCAAAAAACAATTTTGGTGCCCCACAAATACAGACGCCCGGCTCAAGCTGATCCATTGACGCCCGAGAACAACCAGCCTTGAGTCGTAGGCAGCTTTGACATCTACTTAAATAAAATGGAACTTAGTTAAACATCACATACTCACCGTTATTATGATAATTTACCGTAATGTGATGTAATGAACAGCTTTTGCTCAAGGCTGAGAGAACACTGATTTTTAAAAGTACGCATTTATCTATTATATTATTTTATCGATCACTCTATGTGCCACTATCGTTGCTATTGCCCACTTGTATACCGATTGCATAAAAATAATTTTTGATTACTGATTACATCAATAAGGCCTTGACAGTCATTGTCGGTACAGTCAACATATCGCTGTTGTGCTGGAATATTATATGACCAAGTCCATTTTGAGATAATTACAGTTAGATTGATATTTCATGTGATAAATCTAGCTTAATTTATTTTTCCTTAAAAGATACTAAGACATGTAATATAGATTTTATAATACAAACTGGGGCAGGGGACACCCCAAGGGTTTGTCAAACTTCGGCCCATATGATTAGTTTCTGGTATATATGTATGTATAATATATTAAGAT
>JAOPUG010000033.1:2735931-2746226 GCA_027564375.1 Micropterix facetella | reverse complement strand
TCTTTCCGGTGATTTCGGGGGGGGGGGGGGGTTGAATCGCCTAAACCACCCTTCTAGCTACGCCGTTAAACAACGTCCACAGAAGAAGATTATGGTGACAGTCTGGTAGTCCTGTGCCGTTATTATCTATTACAACTTGGCTGCGGTCTGGCACTAAATTTACGAAAATGTATACTGTTAAGAACTGTAAATAATGCTGGAAAAACTCGTGATCAAACAACTGAACCTGTTCAATTGCGCTTCGCCGCTGCTTATGGAGAGCTCCGACTGGAGACTCTTTGTCACCTATCATATTCGCGAGACTGCTAGAACAATTTTCCATTTTTTTCAGAATTTGGAATATTTTTACAGATAAAAATTTCCCAGCAACTGGCAACAGTCAGAAACGCCTTTAAAACATTGATTCACATCTACTAACTTTCTACAGCAGACTCCAACTAATTGATAAGAAAATGCCAACACTGCTTTGATAAATAATATGGGGCAATATTTCGATCGATTTAATATATATTTTAATATTTTGTTTTTGTTATTAAATATCCTTTGCAAAACAGCAATTTTATACATATGAAAACAATACAATCATTTAATTGTAGTAGTGATTGATTTTAAGTCGTTTTTACATGAATTCTTCGACAAACTATGCTGTACATCTCAGCAGTCGTAGAATTGTGCATGGTTTATTTTTCCAAATATTATTTTATACAACATAAATAAAAGCATTGGACATTGCTCAAATTTCTATTTTATCCAGAGATTGGATTGAGGGGGAAAAATTACTCCGATTTGGCAATGAAAACAATCTTCAATATATTAATTTATTCCTGTTAACCACCCCCATTAAAATGTCAAAATTGCATATATAATAGAGGTCAGTATTTCGATATTCACTAAATATATCAGCATATTTTCATACAAAATGTTGGATCCTAAATTTATATTGTAGAACGGCGAATTCAGATGTAAGGACCTAATATTTGCAAATTCGCTTCTATATGGCTTATATTACACTTACTTCTAGTTTTAGTATCTATATACTCAATATTACACTTACTTCTAGTTCTAGTGTCTCGGATCCAGCATGTGCTATTTTTACGACTTCTGAATGAGATTTATCTAGCACATTAATACCTGCAATGTTGAAAATATTACATAATATTAGGATTATTCAATTATCATATTTGGTATTAATTGAAATAATATTATTAGAGTATTAATAATAATGTATTAATAATATTTATATTTATAATGCAATAATATAATAATATTGTATAAACGTAATTTATATTTATTATGTATAATTATAATAATATTAATGATAGTTAAAATAATAATATTAATTGTATTGTATTAATAGAGAATTAAATTATCATATTTTGTATTTATGATTTAGTCATTTATCTTTTCAACGCTTGTTTATTTCCTGGAAGATTTCTTATACTATCATCAGTCGAATAGAACGGCTAAATATGTAAGTACCTTCTTTGTTTGGGGTATTAGCGATATACTCGTATACACAACATTGCGGTATATATTTTGAAGATTTGTATATACTGAGTTTCGCCGGGTAGGCTTGTTACTGAATTTGGTCGTCATTTTGGTAAACTTCTTTTTGACAAGTCATATTTAGCAGTCCATTAATAAACTAACTTGTTTTAATCGTGAAAATATTTTATCAAAATCAATCATCAGTGACTTTAACAAGATTATGTTAAATTTAAAAATCAATGTTTATCGCAACAAACCAGAAACACTTGAGCGACATAAACAAAACATTAGTGACGAAATTAATGAAATACCGGTTTAAATATGCGACAATGTGATGATATATGTTTAAAAAGGAATGCATTTTTAAGGCTAACAGAGGGGGACATTTTGCTCAGAATATGTTTCATAAGTAGTTCTCAACATTTAATATAACATTAGCACTAAACTATTTTGTTTTCATTACACATACATTACTAGATACATGTATAGTTAAACCTTTCCAGCGAACATCATGTACCTAATTGATTTATTTATGCTAGGATCTGTATGCGAATATTATCAAAATAATAAAATTAAAAAAAAATCAACAATCCCCAATACATTTGGATAAAACCAGAAATATGCCTAAATACAGGGACCCCTATTCATCCAAAGACGAACAAGTTTAATAGTAGAAAATGTAGAAGTAGAAACGTAATAGTAAAAAGAGTAGAAAATGCATTCTCTCTTTTTTTTTAAATTTCTTTGATACGGTCAATTAAATTGTTTTTTTTGTTATCTATTTCTACTTATACCGGTGTAGGTATGTGCTTGCCTTCTTGCTCGTAAACGTCGTATGAATGATGATGTGTTTGGGGTTGTTTATCAGTAGTCTGGCACCCGTAATTGACCCTCCGTTTGGAACCTTTGTACCTGACCTTGTGTTCTGTCCTGCAGCCATCTCACACCACATGCTATTTGCAGAATCCACAAAGGTCGGGTATCGCATAGTTCCGCCATATCTACCGAGTAATTTCATGTGATCCTCTCTCTTCCGGTTAATAATATTGGACATGTACAGAGTGCATGCTCTGATATCCCCTCCTCTATTACGCAGCTCCGCCAAGTTGCCTCGTCAATGATGCCCAGAATATGTAGGTATGTGTCTGTTGCGTCTACAATTACCAGTAAGAATGCGCACTATAATCTGCAGGTTTTTGCTAGATACGCTCATGCAATACCTCGTCAGTCGAAAGTTGAGTCCTACAAAAGCTCTCTTTACCGCCTTGCCTACATGTTGCTATTCTAGGACTATGTGGCATTGGTTAGGCAGTTTTGAGTATATCTTTTGTTTTTTAATTACTTTAGAATTAATCGGCTATCTGAGTGTATACGTGGGCAAAACTGAAAGTTTCTGGTTTTCGTCTATCATTTGTTTTTTTTTCGTCATCTTGAAAATTGCGTGTTTACCTAATGATGGATTTAAATCGAAAACAAATCGATGTATGATTTTTTACGATTTTTGCCTTGGTCAATAAGAAAGTTGCTAAAGAGTTTAATTATTATTTGGTGGTTGCCATTATACCAGAAATATATAGAACTACAAGATGGGGTTTTATCACAAAACGCGAATTTGGCAACTTTCTTGTTGCTAAAAAGTTGCCAAAGACTTCAATTAGCGTTTGGTGATGAAGTACCATCTCGTAGCTCTGTATACTTCTGGTATAATGAATTCAAACGTGGACGTATTCTCTCCAAGACGATTCACGCGTAGGCCGGCCGGCGATATTGGTAATAGAAACTAATGTTGATGCTGTACCACAACTAATTCAATCGGATTAAAAGAATACCGGCATTGAATATTTTTTTTAACAATATTGAATATTGGCATGAGCCAAGTGAAAAATATTTTGCACTTGAAACTTCGAAAGCTTTGATCGTGATGGCAATAGAGTGCGTTAATAGAAGTTTAAAAGACAGCGTATAGAGTGCTGTGATAATATGATAAAAAAATACGACGAAGGGCAACCATTAGCAGTAAATAATATTGTAGCAGGAGATAAAATCTGGTAGTAATGTTACGAAGTGAAAGAGGAGTCAATCGGTTGAGTGGGCCTTTCCTTCGGAGGATTTGCCGACGAAAATCAAGAAAGGTTGAAGCACTGGCAAAAGTATGGTTGCTACTTTTTTTTAGCAAGATGGGACATTACACGATAATTATGCTTGAAAACAAAGAACAGTCACTGCAGATTGGTAAGTTAACATTTGTTTTAGAAAAAGTTCATGAAAAGCGTCCTCGCAGCAAAGTAGCCTTCCGTCACGACAATGCATCTACCCCCTCTCCTAAGATGATAGCGGCGTTTTTGAAGACCTCAAACGTGGAGCTGATGACGTATCCCCTATTCAGTCCGGAGCTAGCAATTTTGGTTTATCCTCGAGGTATATGGTTGACGATCCCAGAAGTGGCGGTTATAACGTTCATTAAAGTCACTGAGGAGATCTCGAAGACTGGGCCAATTGATTTTACCTATTATTTCAGAGAATCAAAATATGTATACATTGTCAGGGAGAATATAGTAAATACAGTATTAACATTACAAGTGTTTTACTTTATCAGAATACAAAAACTTTTAGTATGGCCTAAGTATCAGTTTGCTTACCTGGTATTTAACCTCACCTGCTGCCATTATGATTTTAATTATTTCCGCTTAGAAAGTTGTGCCATGCAATCCCAGTGATTTGGTCATTCCCACACCCATCTTCCTACTCTTATTGCTCTGTTTATCTTATAGACATCTGTGTATAGTTACCTTTTCTACAACAATGTTAGTGTTACACTCACTCCTAAGAAAATGGTACTTCTTTACCATCCAGTTATCTTGAATATATCTCTGGTACAATTTTGTCTGAAGTCATCTGTAGAAGCGGTAGGTCGCTCCTAGCCTATTCTTAGATTTTTCTGTGTCTATTATAGTTGTTTGACCGTAATTATTCGATAGGCATAGGTAAACCTACCTTTCATGACTCAGTTTCAAGGTTTGTTAAAAGAATATTAGAATTGAGGTGTGAGGTAAATTGAGCATCGTTTTTCGAGTACTATTTATTATTCATATTAAGGAATAGTTATTTGTTATATTTATTCGAGATCCTTTTAGTATTGCACTTTCTTTATGAATATTGAGAAGTACTGGGAATATATTATATATGCGAATATATGTCTTAAGTTAATTAATTAAATAAATAAATAAAAATAAAATGAATAACCCAGTTTTCGGCGATATACTTCATCAATTACATACCGTTAACAGCTATCACAATATCTCCAACCTCCAATCCTGAGGTTTCAGCCGGCGTGTCCGGTTCTATTGCTGAAACTACCACCGGTTTGCTTCCGTGTATCCTGAATCCGAATTCGCCGCTCGCTCTCCTCACAATAACGCTTTTGTCACATTCTGAAAATGACAGAAAATCAATGACGTCATCAATAGGCCGTTCCAATTCTTGGAGCGTCCCAGTTGGAGTGTTCCGATTGGACGTGGGCCAGGTGTTGATAAATCATTAACGCAATCGGCATGGTCATTGGTCAACTGTGTCGGTTACATTTCTTATGATTGTTCAATGGGTTATGTTATAAATACACTTTACTCACATAGTAGGTATACACCATAACCAATTTGTTTTAAGAATACTCAAAATATCTTATTTCAACTATTCAAATAACTACTACTCAGAAACGGCATGTCTAATATACATTTTTTGAATCGTTTTTTTAATTGTTGGAAAAACAAATAGTTTATCTGTTATGTGCGTTAAGACTCCTTATACGTCTCACCAGCGCGCTAACAAATGAGAGAGCTTAAATAGCTCACAGCGCACATAATTTACCTAGTAGGTACCTACCCCCAACCCTGGGCATAGTAAAAACCTAGACTGGGGTTTCTAAAATGGCAGCAGCTAGAACTACACAAAATAATTCGGAAAGGCCCCCAAGCAACCCAGAAGCAATATGTTGTCCCGATTTGTTTGCGGAAAAGCCGGAAGATCAAAAAATCCTAGTACCAAAAAGTCGATTTTTGCGCCATTTGCCTACCAAAACATATTCTTTCGCAAACACTATGTTCCTTACACCGAGTACGGCATCTAACTATTGTTTGTTTTAGATTTGCGCGAGGTATTATTTAGATTTATTTAAATTTTCATTTGTCGTCGTACATACAAACTCCGTCCAAACGGCAATTTTTAACATAATATATGCCTTATGATTTGAGCACTGTTGCTCTATGTCACTTTTAGGGAATTGATTAGTGTTATAGAATATATAAGTATCGTACGTGCGATATGTATTGTTTAAATAAATACGTATGTAATAATAATTATGATATTGTTTACATATTTTCAATTTTAGGCCCCGCACGGCGGACTGTTGATGTTCTATCAACAGTCCGCAGCTAAAACTACACGTACTTTTAAGTCGATTTTTCCCCTATTTTCTCGACAGAATCATTTAACGATTAATTTTGCGCTTTAATGCTTTCATTTTGGTAAATATCTCTAAGGCGGTAGGTAAAGTTAGTTTTTATTAACATTTTCCTCATATATTTTAGAATCCCTTATAATTTTTACCGCCATAGTTTCCAATAACTTGACAATTTTTATAAAAAAAACATATTTGTCATTACAGGTTAAGCGCGTAATTTAGGCTTGACATTATTATTAAATACGTTAAGATGTTCGTTTTATTTTATTAATAAATAAGACATATTATGTACAACTTTATACGACTGTATTTGCAATGTATTTTATATGACTGTGTAGTACGATAATTTTCAATATAATGCGATCCATCGTATTTCAATATGTCAGTTCAACCGACGCGCGGGCGACGAGCGAGTTTGTTTATGTCGGATGAAATCTATGTTATTTGCATAACTTTTTTCCATGAAAATACGTTTTCTGGAAAACCGTTAACTATATTCACATTTATCATTGTGTAAGCAGTATTTGTTTAAAGAATCCGCCTGATAATTTGTGTGAAAAGTCGACTTTTTGGTAGTTTCATTTTTTTGATTTTCCGACATTTTCTCGGATTTGCGGCAATCACATTGGAAAAATACATCGTTTTTGGTGTGTTTTGGGACCTTTTCAATGTTTTTTAGCTGCTTTTCCCAATGGTTTCAAACTTTGCCAGTTTATTTTTGCATGTACGTTTGATAGTTATGGATGTTAGATCCCCTGGTTAGGTGATCCTTGCTTTTATTCTGATGTGTAGTTCATTTTCTCTATGGGTGTATCATAAATAAGGCCACCATAGAGGAACCGTAGATAAGAAAAATAAAAATAGAATAAAATTCTAGCGCGCATCGTGTGTGTGTAGCTTTATAAGGTATGTGTTCGCCGTACGGTCGATTGTTATCGTTATCAGAAAATGTATCCATTTTGTAACACTGTGCACCGGACGATCCACCAGCTAAATGGCCCATTTCCCATGATGCGTTCGATGTAACTTGAATTGTAATAAAACACATATTACAATATTTATTTTTTATGTCTCAATTGATATTCAAGCTTCAAAGCAATACTATAATTATTATTTTTAAGGGGCGGTACCAAGCTAAACGTCACATCGCATAACTTAGAAGGTATTAACTACAAATTTTACCTAGATAAAGCTCTAAAGGTTCGTGTGAATAAAGCTTTATTAACGATATAGGGAAATGTTTCAACAACTCGTATTCTATTGTTTTAGCAGAAGATCTAAAGATCTATGATGCCTCAGTCGATGGTTCGATCGACTGCTTGAAAATGACTTGAGTTACTTTAATTATGCTAAGTCATATCTCAACCAATAACCGTCTCAAAATTGTATGAGTAGTTCTGAAGCTTGGAGCGGCATATAAATAATGACAGGTTTTTTGAGAGAATATAGTTAATGGAATATTTCAACAGTCCTGCGGAGTTTGTTTATAGCATAATAATTTTGATACATGAAATAATTAAAACGAACTAATTACTTTTACTACCAATTCTATCAACTTTTCATCGTGATCTGGGAGTCATCTTGGATCGCAAGCTTTTATTGGATAAGCACATAGATTCAGTCGTCAACAGGGCTTAGAGCACCCTCGGTTTTATTATGAGAGTATGTCTTAGACAACTTAAAAATATACATTCTATGAGGATGGTTTATGTAGCGTACTGAATTTGCTTCTAACATTTGGTTTCCGCAGTAGGTATACAAGCTAAGGATTGAGCTATTATACTACTATGAGATGTAGGGGAGTTTCGTCTACTATTTAGTAGAGCTTGCACACTCTTGCGTCCCGGAGTGTTCATTCAGGTCATAGTGTCCTGTGAGTGCTTTCAACAGTATACGTAGATTGTTGATACTTAGCGCTAAAGCCTCGTGGGCAGTCTTACGGTCGTAAGCTTTGCGTGCTATTCAATTCAAGCCTGACGTGCTGTTCCTGTGGTTAAAGCATTAGGCTTGCTAGGTTTTTTGGTATTCCAAAACCAAAAGCATTCCTTTTGCTCTCCCTTCTTTGAATGATCGTCAGCTTTTTTATTGCCTTTGATCCCCTTATAGCCTTGAACCCATCTCAGAACATTCGTGTTTTTTCGCCCAGGAAGTTCAAAAGTGTCACGTACTTTTGCACTATCTTCGCGCTAATTGTATTAATTATAACACACACACCCCTATTTTAACATACACCCCTCTTTACACATATACCCTTCTTTACACATAGACTCCTCTTTAAAACAATGCTTGTTTCACTCGGACCGGATGATTAGTCTCCGAGATATGATCCTGTATATGGAAGGTGTCGACACGAATCGTGGGTTCGACTTGCGCCTCCGCAGTTCGCGACGTCTAGCCGCAATAAATGATATTTGGGATTGTCAACTACTTACGGACGAACTCTTCCACCCCGGAGCGTTTTAACGATATCGTTCGTTCTATCACCCCGAGGCGAAACGCAGAGACTTAAAGACGATACAAATCTACCTACCAAGCTCCACCTAGGCCCGTAAGAGACCAACTCCTTACCGCAAGGCAAGGAGTTGGTAAAATTGCGTCTGTCTGTCTGGATGTTATATCTATGCACGATAACTCAAATAAACTACGTCCGTTTATTTTTTTTCTTTCGCCAATCGATAGTTAGAGCCAATGAGCAGAGCTCGACCTATGTTTGGGGTATCTGCCATACCAATTGTTCTCATAAAATCATTTTTTGCATTTTTACAGCTTAAAACGGAATAAATGGTGGAAATAACCTTAAAAAAATTGCTAGCCATGATGAGACGTGTAAAATGAGATGCATGTCGTCTGGGGTCATTGATTTTGTTTTGGTAATATTATTTATTTTATTTAATTACACGCTCGATACTGATCAACGAACGTCAATACCCTCTATCAGCCGAGTAGAAACTACCTGGCCTCGGCGCATTAGTATAGCCGCGGTCCCGAATTAGTAATCAACTCAGCCGCTATATGGGGTTAAACAGTCAGAATTTTACGTTTTAATTTTAATTTTGCAGAAACGGTAGAAATAGCAAAAAAAATTGTTGGCATGATAGACGCGTAAAATGAGATACATGTCGCCTAGGTTTAATCCATGTGTTTAGACAAAAATAACGAAAAGTCAGAATGTAATGATATTTTCCCCCTGTCAAGTTTTATTTTCATTTTCGTGACGAACGGCATCTTTGTAGAAACGCAATATAGTAATCAACCAAGATAACACAAGCTATACTTATATTCAGCAATTTAACAAGAAAGTCGATGTAAATTAATGTATGAAAACTACGTGGACAAGTAAAAACTTCGCATCTGAACTCCAGTAAAATTACTTCTATTTACATTCTAATTACTCTCTTAATTTTCCGCAGGAGATGGAACACGTCAGTAATGTCCTTAAGAAAAATATCATGACACACGCACAGGATTCAATATGAAAAAAATCCAGAAACCGAGCAGATCACGAGCATTCTTATCATACGGCAAGGGCGTGCAAGGTAGAATATGTGAGATGCTGAAATTCTATATGACCTAGTTGGCTGAAGCGCACCTGAGGCTCCCATCAAATAGATCGAATTTCGAACGTTACAGGGGCCGCCTTCAATTCGCTGCCCCCTCCGGCAGCACAACCGCCGAGATCCCCCCCCCCCCCGCCCCATCCCGTAATTTGTATATTAACAGCAGCAGTAAAACGTCAGAAGACAACTGAATTACATTTTACCCGGGCGAATCTTATTTATAATGAATTATTTCTTGACAACTTCTTGTCAAGACACAGTTTGTCCTAGCAGACAAACTGTGCTAGTTTGTGCAGTTTGAGATGCTGTAAAAGTATGACAATAAATCGCTGGCTCTAAACCAGCTAAAACAATGTGACCACCCACAAGAAGCAGGCGCATGACTTCTACTGGATTCATACGTTATATGTAATGTATGATATGGAAAGCTTTGAGGCTTAAACTCTCATAATGTTGCAACGGCGGCGTCTGCGAGCGTAGGGGCGAGCTGCCTGAGAAAAGAGCGGCTGGAGCGGAGATGGGAATGGCAATTTAGTGACACGCGATGCATGCGCGGAATCCGATACTACAGACTCTGCTGCACAGATACAAACCCTGTATCATCTTACCACTAAGGCGCATAAGACAAGTCAAAAAAATACAAACTGTGCCCGCGGCTCTGCCTGCGGCAAAGTCTCTCTATTGTTGAAATTTGGTTTTATTTTATTTATTTATTTATTATTTTCACACACATTCATAAAATAGGTTGTAATGTCTAAAATCTACCTTGCTAGAGTGATACCCGTACTAAGGCG
>JAOPUG010000033.1:2701037-2714278 GCA_027564375.1 Micropterix facetella | reverse complement strand
TATTTTGTTTAATGACGACGTCAGCACCCTCTATCGGCCGATGCAAGAACCATCTGGCCTCGGAGCGTTGGTCAAGAATTAGTATTCGACTCGGCCGCTAGATGGCGTCAAAATGTCAGAATTTTTCAGAATTTAGAAAGTCACATCTGAACATCCAAATATATTTATATATACAAGAAAATAACCATGCAAGAAATATACAGACAAGAAAATAATTATATGAGCCGAAGTTTGACAAACCTTCAGGTTTGCCCCCTGCCATATTTTTATATTTAAAATTTTTCTTCTTTTTATTTATTCACAAAATTGTTAACTAAATATTGTTTACACGTCACTCGACAATATTCTACATGTATGGGGCTGTATGGAAATTATATTATACTTTTTAAAAACGTGGCAAATTAAAAAACATTTTTTATTTAAAAAATTATTTCTTATCTGAGTTATTAAGAAATGTACCAACTTCAATCATAGTATGTGATAGATTGCAATCATAGTATGTGAAAAATATTTTTTATTTCAATAATTATTTTCTGCTTTTTAGTCTTGTATGTATGAAATATTATCGATTTTAAACATATTGATAAGATTATGACAGACATGTGGAAAATTTCAGATTTATATCAGTTTCCCTTCACCTGATCATATCTGAAATAGAAAATTGTTATACCTACCTACCAATAATATATCAATCTGTTAAATCTAAACACAGATTAGCGTCATTACAATAAGTGTTCACAGAAAGATATTTCAGTGCAGACATTTCAATGCATTGATAGACAAAAAAATCTTTTTTTATTTTTTTCAAGCAAGGCGAAGCGTTGCCTAGCGACCTCTGCCAATGGCAGCGCTGCGCTTTGCTTGCAGCGTAATTCTGACCGTCACTGCTAGATGGCGCTGTTTATTAATTTTATTATTAATCATACTTAAAACGGACTAAAAGTATATTGTATTGTATTGTTTCCAGGACCTAAGTTTCTTGCAAAATTTCAGCATGATCGGATATCGGGAAGTCAGTTTAAGATCGATTGCAAACTTTGTACCGAACAGACAAAAACCGGGCAAACAGATAAACAGACGTACAAGAAAGCTACCTAATAAAATAGCTACGTCAGTGCAATTATGACAAAATTGCTAGAAAGTCGCTTATGAAAATATTATCTTAAAAACATAGAAGTATTTTATTCGCACAAAAATATCAATGGTATGGCAAGTTCAATGTAAGTAGTGTATGTAAAAAATAACAATATTATAAAAATCGTAATAACAATATTTAAGTAAATTTAGTAAGATTTAAGCAAGACATTTTTAAAAATTCTACCATAGAAGTTTACCTTCTGCTTAATGCTAATTATGTGCTAGTATTTTTTTGAGTTTCTTGGTCCTGGTGTAAGCAACAGTTCAAAAAACACTCCAAAATAAAGATTTCCCTGTTTAGCTATCTTAGCTTTAGTTTTTTTAATTAAATAAAAAAAACTGAAATAGCTATTTGCATATGTAAGAAAGGTACCATGCGTACCTATTGAAAAAAAAATAATTTGTTAAACTTATTTAGTTAATTCAATATGACGTGAAATAGAAGACCATCGCGGTTGTTTGAAATTATAAATAAGATAAAACGAAATTACCGCGTGAAGTTTGTAACACCCGAAGTTTCGGCGATGTTGCAACTGCCGTTGTCCAGGGTAGACTGTCAGTCCACACTGGACAACGGCGGTTGCAACATTGCCGAAACGTCGTGTGTTACAAACTTCATGCTGTAAATTAGTTTTATCTTATTTATAATGTCAAACAACCGCCATAGTCTTCGCTTCCATACAACCATCAGAGTTTTCATTGTCCATTTAAATTTGTGTATTCGTCAATTTCTGTTATAAACTACTTCATAATTTGAGATTTCATATTAGTCTATAGGTATTTGGGACAAACACGTAATTCCCCATCAGTTTTGGTTCTAAAAAATCAAATTTATTCAAATTCACAGTCTAGTATCTTTTTCGTTTTTAAGATACATACTTGGAGCCCAGGATGAATTGTAACATTCAATTTTACATTCCTCTTCAAATCAGTTTTTTAGATAATAAGGTGAAGGATATATGTATGATTCTGTTTATGGACACGCGTCGAATCTGGAAAATCGTGGGTTGACTTTACGTGTTTGTAGTTCGGTACGTCCGGCTGTCATGAATGCCGGTGGAGTAGCAGCATGAACTATCTTCCATCGTTTTTTTAAACGAGACTAAGATGGGGGCGTAATATCTATTTTAGCAGGTTTTCGTTTGAAATTACTTCGACAGAGACTGTGGCTCATTTGGATACGATTGCCTCCCCACACCAGATTTTAAAGACGTTATCCTATCAAAAAAAATTATTCTAATCAGAAATTTAAATTTAATTCTTTAACTCGTTTTTTAATTTCCGGAAATAAGAACTAAATCGTCAAAATACCATCAGGTAACAAATAGCCTAAAATAATATATTTCTATGAAAAATAATAGCTCTAATGTAATTAAGGTCAAATATTAAATGTTTTCCAATAACGTTAAATAGACAATTTGGTAGCAATGTAATAAATGTCGGTAACGAAAAATGTTAGCGACAAAACAAAACCTAAAATGTCGTTTTGATATCATCAGGGAAAGAAACGGTGACGTTATACATGAGGCAAGAGAAAACCAAATAGGATATATACCTCGTAAGATCGTTGGCTAATGAATCACTAGAAGCGAACGGGGACGTCTTTTCTCCAAGGGTAATATTAGATATGGGCACAATTCCGTCGCTGTTCTCCGGGCTGCCCAGGTCCTTTTTGCTCCTTTTCAGTTTCTGCATTTCTCTATCGTTATCCGATTGAGGAGACGAAGGTGTCGATTTAGTCATTGTCCTGCAATATTCAAGATCATGTGGGAAGATTCATAACAATTATGAACTACTTGAACACTGAAAGCTGATGACGGGATCGTACCGTCGCGGCGAGTCACTGCCATTAGCTTTCTCCTCCCCTGGCTCGTCTAGGCTGATACTCCGTTTTCTAAAAGTCTCAGTCTTATAACATATATATTTCTCGTGAAAGTCCTCATCCATTGATGAATTAGCTACACCGCCGGTAGAACTAGAATTGGAATCATTGCATACAGGAATATACAAACACACCAAGCCAATGTAAAACAAAAGAACTAAAATTCCATAGTAACCTGTACGACGTGCTGCTCTCGATTGAGTCTCTGAAGATGCCTTCGTCTTTTATAGGCGTGTGCTCATAGTAGGCGTACTCATTATGAAGGTCTCTTTCGTTGACTGATTTGACATTCTCATGACTTGTCGACATTATGAGAGGAGCGTCTTTGACAATGTCTTGATCGCCGGTGTTTTTGAGATCATTTTTACGTCTGCAAATGTTAGTATGAAAAATCAGTACTTGAGATATTTAAACAACACCTGAGATACCTGAGATATCTACATTACGACTAGGTCGCTTGTAAAGTTGAACTTGTCTAATTGTATATCGATAGCAATACCGTTAAGGGAAGGCAGATTCTTAAATTTGGAAAATAATTGTACTAACGGAGTCTGGCTTCTAACATATTTTTATTAAGAACCCAGGAAAACTTTTCCAGGGATCATGGCAACTGCGATTCATTACGCCTGTTATTTTAGGCTCTCCTTTTTTTGTGTTTCCGATGTTTTCCTTTTTTCTCTCCTTAAATCTAATGTTTTTAATGGTCGGAAAATCTTTCATTAGCTTTTTACCCTAGGATCTTTTGTCCCACCTTTCTAGAACCTTATTCAGAAATTCATACTTACATATCGAGTAAAATTTCTCCCTCAGACAACGTCTTCTGCAGTAGCCTCTTTTTCGCTTTCCTAATCGATACTGGTGATTCTATATCCATTCGAGGTTCGAAGTCTATAAATATTTCCTTCTCATTCTTTTCGCTATCGGTTGTTGTCGTTGTGGTTGTTGTACCAGAATTATCTGTAGATATAGAAGCTTCTGATTGTATAGTCGAAGTTTTTGAGAGCTGTCCGGTTGCTGCGCCCTTTGGTGGAGGTCCCTAGGAATAAATTAACTAGTATTAAAAGAAATTGCATATGAAGAAATGTTTTGGCATATAGATTTTATCTTTCTTTTGAAGTACATTATGAAAGGACTGCTAAAAAGTTGTGTTATACTCACGATGAGTTTGGCAAGGATGTATGTTATTGCGATTCTTATTAAACATTATTTAACATTAACAGTATTTTTTTATGTTGAAATAAAGTAAGAGTCGAGTGATAAATAACATGATAACACTGAAAGTCCCTTAAAACTCTTGAATAAAATCAATTTAATTAGGAACAAGGAGAATATAGGCATTGTCCCAATTGAGCTACTTAGCAGGCTGATTGCGATAATTATCTGCTCACAAGAAACTGATATCAATTTAGAAATGGCCATTGTAATATTGTAAATTGCTTTGTAATCGAAAACTCAAATTTAAACGTAAGATGTCCATTGTCAGATATTTTGTCTAATTTACCATTCTATAATATAAAAACATAGATACGCATACAACCTATCATGAATAAGCTTAAGCTTCATAAATAAAAGATGGAGCTGCTCATGGCTAGTTTAACTGTACTGTTCTGAGTTACCGTATCCAAAGTTTAACTTGCCCTAATTATAACCAACCAGAGTGTGCAGAGTGATACACTGTACACACTTGAGAATCCCCAGAGATATAAAACCACAGAGATATAGGAGAATGGGTTACAGGCAGGGGAGTGAAAGTAACTATGGCATGAACTGCGTTTTAAGTGGACAGTATTGAAAGATTCTGGAACTAGCCACTTGCGCTAAAGGTAGTAAAAAAGAAATTGCTATTTTTGAAAATATATATTTTTTTTGGATATAGAACACATTTAAATTTTTATGCCTGTCATTTGTTTTTTCTTTGTGATGCCATGTTGAAAATTGTGTGTTTACCTAACGATGGATCTAGGTCGAGAAATGTTCGATTTGTGATTTTTTAGGATTTTTGCTGTGGTTTAAGTCAACAAGAAAGTTTCCAAATACTTCAATTGGCATTTAGTGATAAAGATCCATGTTGTAGCTATGTGTATTACTGGTTTAATGATTTCAAACGTAGATATTTCATCTCCAAGACTATTCACGCGAAGGTCGACCGGCTACTGTGGTAATGGAAACTAACATTGATGCTGTAAAACACTTAATTCAATCTGATTAAACAATTACATATCAGCAATTTCGTACAACATTGAACATTGGCATAAGCCAAGTGCAAAATATTTTGCACGTACATCTGAAAGGTCGAGCTTTGTTCGAAATGGATAACACAAGAATTAACAAAAGTTGAAAAACGACAGCGTGTAGAGTGGTGTGATAAAATGATAAAAAATACGATCAAGGGCAATCATTAGCAGAAGCAGCAGCAGTAGAGACGAAAGCTTGGTGTACTGTTTAGAACCTGTTTGAGTAAGTCGGCGGAATTGGTCTTTCCTTAGAAGGATTTGCCGAAAAAATTTAAGAAAAATAGAAACACTGTTAAGATTTTTTTTAGCAAAATCGGACGTTACACGACAATTTTACTTGAAAATTAAAGAATCGATTGCAGATTGGTACGTTAACATTTGCTTGCCCATTGTTTTAGAAAACGTTCGTGAAAAGAGTCCTCGCAGTAGAATAGTCCTCCATCACGGCAATGCATCCGCTCAAATCGAAATCCGAACTGATGACGCATCCCCCATTTAGTCCGAACCTTACACCCTGCGATTTATTTTTGTTTCCTAAAATTAAGGATAAACTTCATGGTATACGGTTTGGGGCCCCGGAACCGTTGGTGATAGCTTTACAAGAAGCCATTGAGGAGACATCTAAAAAAGAATGGCTCAATAATTTTTAAGAATGAAAAAGTGTATAAATTTGTCAGGGACAATAATGTGAAAAACAGTGAATAAAATGTAAACATTATAAATGTTTTACTTTATCGGAATCCAGAAACTTTATTTTGATCTAAGTATAAGAGAATCCACTCTCAGACTAACTAGACACTGCTTAAATATGATTTTTCATGTGGGACTGCTAACGGGGCACTACTGGTTCAACCCGATGAACTCAAGCAGGGACTTTGGCAGATGAAGCATCAGCAGACCATGTAACATGCACGTGTCCATATTTAGAGAAAGCAATTGGTGTATAAGAGATAGCAGTGTCCGATATTTGTGACTTCCGACTATTATGGTGTGATATGCATTGCCCTACCCGAAAGCAAATAAAAACAATTAATAAAAGCCAGAAGTTAAAACCTGAAGGAAGGAACGCAGTTTGATAAAGGATGAAAACTGGCGCTGAAGTAAGGCAGTTCTACCTAACGGATGCCTCACTGAAATGAACTTGAATTATAAGAAAATGCAAGTAGTAATAGACCTTAATACCACAAGTCTCACAAACGCTGTTATAGTCGCCACATTACAAAGTGGTCACTCGCGACAAGCTATCCGAATCATGCGATCCCTTTCGCACGTACATAGCCTTACGGGGAGTGACCATAGGTACCTGTCGGTCGGTCGTCGAATTTTATGGTTTAGTAGCCACTTTGTAATGCGGCGACGTTAGTCTTATTTTTCTGCACACATGTGGCTCACCGAGATCCATTAGAATTTTAAGAGGCTTGCAAGATTCTATACGATAGACTATGACCGCAACTTCGATCTGAAATGGTGAATCTGGATTGGTGGGATAGTGCTTGCTCGCAGGAACTGACGACAATAATCACTTCGTCAACGAACGACGGTTGAATATTCATTAGAACAAGGTAGCCCAGAGTCGACTTGAAATACTTCTCATTTATCAGAATAAAATAGTTCTAATGAACTTCAATCACTACAGACACGTTATGTCCACTGAGAATTTTCAATCGTCATATTTCGATGGTGTCGCTATGGTGGACGTTGGGGAAGTCGGGAAGGTCGCAATCTCCCTTTTAGCCACCCCACCTCCATCATCATCATCAATAGACTAACCACCGCTAGGAGAAAAACTACAATGATAAGAGGAACTTTACTTTTGATTGCTGTTGCCTTGCCGTTTGCCTCTCCGCTCCACGCCCCTGATCGATTTTCGCCTGTTCGGCTATCTTCTGCTGCAGGTAATCCAGGTTTTTCTGATTTAGCGCCATGCTCTGCTCGAGCACCTCGATGTTTTGTGGCAAGGAATCATCTATCGTGTCGTCCCTGTCGCTCTCGTGTATGAACTGAAAACTCTGGTGAAAATAATCCTGCGGCGCTTTCGATGCTCCCTCGCTTGACTCCACCCTGCTGAGGCTGGACTGAGTAGGAGATGTATGTGGCGATTCGTCTAGGGGAAATATTTCTTCTTCCATGGAGTGCTTATAGCTTTCGGTTGGGACTATTGAGACTGGCGACCTTGGGGATCTGGGCGGTTCTTCCGATTGGGTTCTGTGTAATCTCTCGTGATCTGATGAGCTGAAATGAGATATTCCGTGAGTCACTAAATTTAATGTAAAATATGTAGAAGAGCCTAAAGCCAGCGAATTGAAACATGATTATCTGCTGTAGTTTGTTCAAAACAGACCTGCTGAGCTTGGATACAATACTACTCAGCATATTTAAACTCAGGCGTCACTTTAACCAGCGAGTACACTGTTAAGGTCAGTGTTAAGATAAAATAGATAGATAACTTTTCATCTGATCATATCGATTTAGTATTATAATATGAAATAGCTAAGATAAAAGACTCTGTATTGGGTCATGGTGGGGCGTAATTTGCTTGAGAGTATGTCTATAAAATGCGACGTTTCGCCAAATTGTATTAGATGAGACGAGTATGCAATACCATAATTAAGTCTGACTTCATGGCCTCCTCGTTAGGTGTAATTTGTAATTTGTACAATATAATTTATAATTTCGATCATTGCAATGTAAATTTTAATATCGTAAACGGAAAGAAGCCCGAAGATAATCCTCAGTGCCTCAACAGAGAAGACACAGAGTTAAGAGAAAGAAATCCTCAACAAAGAGCTTGGCACTACAAGTCGATGCTGGGCTCTTAACACGCAAATGGTAAAAACACACTTTGCGAAACGTCAGAGAAAATAAACTACTATTAAGCAATACTATCATTATGTCTGATTCCTGGTATCCCCGTTATGATTCCTGCATAATGTAATGTCGGTCATCGTATACAGAGAGAGGACCAAAGGCGATCCTTAGCGCCTCAAAATAGAAGAAACCCGGTTAAAAAAACAAGAAATCCTCAAAATAGCAACATGTATGTATTGGGCTGCCACCACGACACAGTAAAAAATCATCAATTTCTAACGTTGGTTTAGAACAACTGTTGTGTAATATATTTACTGTTATAGTATTTTTCTATTTCATAATTTTCATCAACCGTTGGATTCAGTATTTTTGTATACTTAACAAATATTTTTTACAGGAAGAGTATCTAAAAAATATGAATGTAGAAGGTAGTCGAAGAGTAGTTTTTTCTATTTCTGATTATGTAATGCACCTAGGGACAGCAGATCACAGTATATGTCTCTCAGGGATCACAAACAAATATCTAAATTTATAAACAAATGCCAAGGAGCACTAGGAAAAATATCAAATGACAAAAACATATACATGACATGGCTGAAGGGGCACAGTGGATTAAAAAACAAATAGGAAGCAGTTTTGAGGTACTATTTGCTGCAAACGAACCGGCTACCTCAGAATATTAAAACTATTGTTGTCGTCCTTTGACCCCGGAGTGACCACAGTGCCTTGATGAACAAAAATAATCTACAGACATGCTAAAAGCCCACCGGAGGCTAACTCCAAATCGCGAAGCAATGTGAAGTGCCACCCAGTAGGGCATCCTTGCGCTCTGACTACCAGATTTGGATGAATACTGTCATACTACAGCCAGGTTATGGATTCAAAGTCGCTTGGGAGTATCACTCGAGATTGGGTAGATAACAGATTATCTCTTACTACCAGATTTGGATGAATACTGTCATACTACAGCCAGGTTATGGATTCAAAGTCGCTTGGGAGTATCACTCGGGATTGGGTAGATAACATATCGTTTCTAAAGGTAACTGACGTCAGGTCGATACCACCTCATGCTTCTAAGGAAACTTAGTTTCTAAACTCCAATCGGCCAGGGCTCAATCACCCGAAGCCGACCGAATGAATGTTCCCCATGGCGCACAACATATTCTAGAATTTACTCCGGATCTTCCAGGGTAGTCCCTCTTCTAAGCTGCCGGATGAGAGTTGAGTCGGAGATGGAACGATTATTAAAACAAAATAAACTTTATGCGTGATCAAGCTACACTGTCCCATTCGGCCCTAATAAGGGTACAGATAGTTTGAAAGGCTAGGATCGTCACGAGCACCAATTGTACCAGAGCCCGGAAGTACTACTTCTAGAGGGACCCATAAGGGCCGTCTTGGGTAACAGAACCTAGGAGTGGCTAAAATACAAGTGGAAAGAAAGAAACTCGAGGCCAGAAAAGAGGACATTGGGGAACGCACACTAAGATAAGTAAGACAAAATAAGTGGATTCACATAGGAGTATTCTGGGAAAACTTTAGGAAAATAGTGGGCCTGCTCACCGGATCGACTTAAAAAGCAAATGTACACACTAGGGATAGTCGACGACTCCGTAAGCAGGGATTGCGTCCCAGATGCCGCGGTTGATCTCCAGGTTAGCAGGTTACATGATCTGCAATATGGATTTGTGGCCAATAGATAATATAAAGGCGGGGGTAAGCCACAATGACTTAAAAGTAAATTACAGATATAGCTGTGTGATCGGCTATCCCGCCATATTATCATCACCATCATCATTCACACAATTGGAACATCTCTTTAGGTAATTTAACCGGACTTTCTTCCAATAGGACTAAATTCCAGACCTTTGCATACGTTTAGAAATCATCATGATCTATTCAAGAAGATAGACTGAATCATTCGGAAGCGTTTTTAATTCACAATTCATCAGCAATTCAAGCCATTCCGGTTATCTGTCATAACTTTATTATTAATCTTTGATCATGCAACTCCTAGAGACCTAGATCACGTTTATCTAGATACAATAATAAATTAAACATTCAGCAGCATCTAAACATTAAGGATAAAACAACTTACCTCTCATAATAATCGCACGGTCTATGCTGATGGGTTTCATTCTGTGGATAGACAAATCCAGGTCTAGCTATTCTTTCTCCTCCAACCTCCGAGAAGCTTTTGGTAAGTCTACGTCCATTGCCTCCATTTATTATACCATTCGTCTGGACTCCTTGTGCTACCATTTTTACCTGTAAATAAATTACAGTATTAATATTTTTTTTAGTATTATGTTGGTGGTGCCTTACCCTTCGTATAGTTCTTGGACTAAGTGAGAGGTAATTAGGAGGTAGCGGTTTCCTCCCTAAACAAACGTCAGTCTGTGTTGCTTGAGTCTTCATTGGTCCTCGTTTTACTTTTTCTGAAATAATAAAAAAATCATCTAAAACAGTAGAGTTTAGTTCTTTGTGTAGTTTCCTCGTGGCGATATGGATGCTTACCTAAAACTACTACTTTCGGTGAATGTTGCTGCGGAACTGCGTGCGGTAAAGTTACTGGATGAATCATTGGCGTTGAACAATGGACGGGAGCGGGCATCTGAAATGTAATACACATTGAAATGTATAGATGGCATCATTTAATAATGGGATTCGTAGTCTTATAATACCACCCAACAACAAATTATGAAAGATTTATATGTAGAAAATAAGTTAGGCAGCTATATATGTTTATTTGAGAGATCAATATTGGAAATTTAAAAAGACACTCATCATAAGCTATTTTTAGATATGTATTACCCATTGAAGATCAGGCACTCTCAGGACGACATCCTATGTCCTAAAGACTAGAGCGGCGGTCAGAAGTACAACCAACTGTGTACAGATGTGGTCTACTAGGGGAGGACTAAAAACTCTCGAGATGGGATCCTATCCTCAAATCTCCAGTCCAAGGCGACACAATTTAGCTAAACTCACCTGTGGCTGGTACATGGCCATCGGCACGTGGGTAGAATAAGGCTGTACGGTTAGCGGGGGGTAAGGCAATTGGTCGAACATTGGCTGTTTCTCAGGCTTCTTTCTGCCATCCAGCAGTCTTTCTGTTGAGTCCAGCGTCCACCCTCTTCCTCTGATACTGCCTCCCATTATACCAGAAGGAACAGTCGTGGGCTGAGGCTGTAATAGAGGTCACCAATAAAGACTAAGGGAATAATGAGAAGCACATGACGAGAAAAGCCAGTAGTTATACTTACAAGAAGAGTCGCTGAACCTCCACCAGAGGACACTACAGCAGCTGTAACAGCAGCATCGTCGAAGGTGGTTAGAGTATGAGATCTAGCGAAACTGACGTGTTTTGCTCTGGAATATTGAAAATGTACGATTTTTGTTAAAATTGTTGTTGTCAGTTCTTTCGTGATTGCCAACTGGTTAAATGCACCCTGGACTTCGTCTCGCGTAACAGGATTCGCAATAGGTCAGAATTCAGCGCAACCTGCTCAGCTGCTCAGGTTGCTCGCCAAGCGGCTGCGATAGAGGAACTCATATAGCGATTTTTTTTCCTCAAAAGGCATCGCCTTCGTAAGGCAGCTCTCATTTCTGTCGTGGGTACGAAACCTAAATCGATCAATTTTTTCCCATTGATGAATAAAACCTACCAGCGAAAGAATTATTGAAATAGGACACCGCGTTCACGAGTTACCGTGTGTATAAACATTTCAAAGTGGTCCGATTGGAATACTTTCTTTCCATTTCCAAATAAAACCTACTGGCGAATGAACTCCTGAAATCAGACGATAAACGCTAAAAATATTTTTTCTAAGAGGTCCGTTTGTATGGCAGTTTCCATTCTTATCATAGATACGGAAAACTAAATATAATCAGTTCTTCCTACTGATGAATACATATTGGCGAATATTTTTTGAAAACGCACAACCCGTTCTCGATTTACCGTGCGCATAAACATGAACAGAATCGTTTGTATGGCAGTTCCCATTTCTGTTTTGTTATGGAACAATACATTTAGATTAATGTTCTTCCCATTGACAACGGACAACCCTTTCTCGAATTATCGTGCGAACATACACAGACATACACACACTCGCATTCCCAACGACATCTTCCTCGCCATGTGCGGTTATAAGCTTCGCAAGGCTTCTCTTTGCTTCGCCAAGAAGTCTAAAGAATTGGATGAGTCACTGGTCTGGTTCGGAAGTGAGTATCTATCGATCTTGCCCAAGACTATATGTTTCTCCAGTCCGTCTGTTCTTCGGATACTATGCCCAAAGTAAGAAACAAATCGTTGTAATTTTATCCTTCTGCTGTAAGATTATCCACGTTGCAACAAAATGATGCTATACGTAGATGGTGTTAGAAGAAAATACTTCTGATAGAAGTACATTTTTCTTCGTCGATTGGCTTATGGTTGCAGTTTTATTGAAGTTTAGAAACAGCTTGCTTGAAAGGAGGTTTAATATTCTCTCTCCCTCTCTCTGCTAGTCTTCACCAGCATTATATCACAAACTGCCATCTGTATATAGTCGGAAGACGTTGATATTTGTCAAGGATACCTTGTGGGCATCAGAACAGCCGTTCCACAGTACACAACAGTCACCAAAAAATCCAGTCCGAACTCTTGCGAAGATTGCTATAGCAAGGCTGACAGAGGTCTTTTAGGGAAGAAGAAGGAAAGTAAGCGCTGCTCAGAAGGACAACAGGATCGTAGAAAGGACCGTACTGGAAGCAAAACAGGTACTGTAAATCGATCAAATGTACATCAATCTGATGCTATGTTATTCTCGTGATTAGCTTTAAACGAGCATCTTCAATCCCATGAAAGAAAACCAGTCTCCAAGTCCAGTCTAGAACCAAGGACATTGCTCTTTCTAGACTACATTGCGTTGCCCCTATATAATAGGGGTTTTACTAGGACTTAATTCATTACTAGGACTCCGTTGATGTCATGTTACCAGCCGTCTGGCTTTCGGTAGTATGTCATTATTCCTTGCCATAGCAGAAAAACCTGGCCAGATTTAACCATTATATAAGGATCCGAGATAAATATATGGGAGTGGTATTAACCTGTGAGGTGCGGTTAGAATGGGTGTCGGCTGATGCTGTGGGGGTGCAGCGGGGGGCGCGGGCGGCGGCGGCGGCGGGGGGAGTCCTGG
>JAOPUG010000033.1:2399786-2410172 GCA_027564375.1 Micropterix facetella | reverse complement strand
CTAGACTATTTTCTGTGGGGATATGTGAAGTCGCTAGTCTACGCCGATAAGCCCGAAACGATTGACCACTTGGAGGAAAACATTCGCCGCGTTATTGCCGTGATACGGCCACAGATGTTGGAAAAAGTCATACATAGCGCCAATGTGCAGGTGACTGCCAGATCTTGAATACACCTTCCCCGTGTACATGAAATTATAATAAAACAGCAAGGATCATTATAAAATGCCTTAAATAATTTATGTACTATGTAATATTATTTAGTTAAAATATTTTCGAAGTAACTGAAAGTTTAAAAATGTTTTGAAAAATCATAACCATTTTAAAATTTCAGGTATTCCGGTCATGGAGTTCCCAAATTATACCTGTCGCCATTAAAGTCCTGCGGCCGAAACACCGGGTCATAATAATTTGTCCTCGCAACTTTATCATGATTTATATGCTCGGAGTTCGGTCCCCAGGGAGACGGTTTCAAATCCTAGAAATAATTACACGAAGTTTATCTTGTCCGCCACAGCCAGCTCAAATAATATAATTATAGTTTATATTCGAGGCAACTCTTAAATTGAAACGATTAATTTAGAAATAATTGAAATTTTGGTTGACATGTAACATATTAAAAGCGCAGATGCTTAGAATAAAGAAATATGATGAATTGAAAGTTATAAAAAGTTTGTATTGTTTTTGGCAATTATTCGTATTAGTATATTTTATTTTGCTTTAGAAATAAAGTTTTTAATCGCTCCAAAATACGAATGCGATTTTTTTCCATGGACTTTTGGAGAAAATATACCAAAAATATTTAATTTGCTTTACTTAGTTAAATTACACATTTTTTGTTATTGGTTGTAGAAATCATAAAGATTTATCATTGCTATTATTTCAACAAATATATTAAAGTTGTAACTCGGCGGAAGGCAGAGCAATTCGAGAAACACCTTTAAGATTTGGCTACAAGGTATGAAGTATAAATAAAAGCGATGGCTATTTGATAATTTTTGAATTGCATCTAAGCAAAAATATTAAATTAAATACTGATTATGATGAATTATTTAAAAAATCAACCATTCCATTGTTGGATGAAATTCCGGAAGACAAGAGAATGTTACGTTATAAAATACATGGATAATTTATTTCCTTGTATTTTCTTTTTCGTGAGATACCAAGGTTGGCAAGATTGGCATAATCAGAGGAAGCCGCATTTCAAATAACACACAATTAAAAAAAAAAAGATATGGAAGTAAGCATTCTAGTATGATAAGGAAAAACCTCGTGGATATATTCAAAATGTATAGAGAAAATAGACGGGCTTCTATACGCGCGTTTGATGGATACGTCTGCAAGCCAAATCAAATGATTTTTGCAGCAACAAAAGAGACCAACGACCGAAGCTGATCGCCAATTAAAATATTGGGGTACTGATCAAATGGATCAAAATATGACTCGCTACCTTATTTATGTTTGAGGAAATAAATCAACCAGAGCGAATTACCATAATTTGTTTTTATACGAGATATTGCCAATGCTTACTTGCAAAGATATCGGGTTCTACGAAAAACAACAAGAATACCATCTACTTTGGGATCATACTAGAATATCTGATGCAATAATATTTGATCGCATTGATCATGCCATCAGTATGATTGATCATTGCGACCCGAAGTGTAAATCGCTTTTGATATCAAATACTTTTTGAATGTGCACTCTATAACAGACTCGGCTGCGTCGCCCTCATTTTGAGTGTCCCTTCATAAAGTATTTGAGTAACAACATTTAAATTAGGTAGACTGGATGACGCAAACTTACACACAAATATTGAATTTATTCTTTTGTTGACCATAGCAGTTGCCGCTATAAAATGTAACGTGAAATGGTTCCATACATTTTTCTTACAATTATTGAAGGTATTTAAAAAAAACAGGAACCGATTTTTTATACCCACTCTTACTTCAGCCTCGTCCCATATAAAACAATCAGCTAGGCACTTTATTTTTTAGCTGGCAAATAGTAAAGTAAAATGTGTCCCATTTGAAACATATAAGGAATTGCTAAATTCTACACTGCGATTTTGAAGTATGGCCTGTAAGTCGTATGCCAATATTATGTATTAATATTGGTATATTTCGAGATCAAAGCGACTGAATCTGTAAATCCACTATCGGTGCTTTACAATTAGACATGGTGTTCACGATAAGGTCAATCTCCTCTGCCGTGACATTGGAGATGTCAGGTACCTGCGATTCCGCCGACGAAAGAATCTCAAGTTGGAGGTGATGAAATGAATCATCAGAGGGGCACAATGTTGGATTTAAGACCAAGCTACTGGTGAACCCGCTACCTCGAGGCATTTCAACCAACTTTATCGTTATGTCACTCGATACGAGCGCAAGAAATTTGGATAATACATATCCACATATGCAACTCAACCGCTGCCGTCAGAGGCAAAACTCTTACGGCGAGGCACTGCATAAAGACACTCAGCGGGGCAACTTCGCCCCCTGGCTACCAATTTAGACAGATTCCTCCATCAACCCGTTTGGTCCCGGCTTCGTCGCTTGTGTCACCTCTACCTATCGTATTATACGCGGCAATCCATCACTCGAAAATATCGCCGATCTGTAGCGTCCTTTACTCAACAATGATCATCCTAGATCGGGTGGACAACAGATCGTTTCTAAGGATAGGTGACGATAGGCCGACACCTACCCCCGCATCTTAGGTTCCCAGACCCCTCCGGCTCTAAGTCGATTGACAACACGGCCGGTAAACCGACCAGTGCGACAACCGTACAGTTTGGCCCGAGGCGTCCAACGTACAGCGGTTTCACCAGGGTAATCCCTCTTCGGGAGGTTCCCGGATAGGAGCTACCCCACTAGTTGAGCCTACCAGATCACATATGCGACTATTAAAGCCCAAGCTACACAGAACCATTTGGAACCATCAGAGCGGCAAAGATTTATAATTTGTCACCTGCTACGGGCGAACCCGTCCACCCGGGTGCGTTTTAACTATATTTATCGTTTTATAACCCCGAGGCGAAACGCAGAGACTTTGGACGTAGACAAATCTACGTACCAAGCTCCATCACTGCCCGTAAGAGTCCAACTCCTTACCGCGAGGCACTGGGAATTTTCATACTCAGTGGGTCTCCTCGCGCCCTTACTCCCAGATGCGGATCAGATTACTTCGATCCCCCGTCTGGTTACAGGTCCGAGGTCTCTTGTGCGGTCCTCTACCTCTAAAGCGGCATTCCTAACTGGAATAGGGCGGATACGGGGCGGCCTCCACTCGGCAACTCTCACCCGAGATCGGATGGCCCACTCTATAATATCTATGGATAAGCATTAAAGACACCTACTTACCCCCGCTTTCTTAAGAAGTATGCACTTCTAAACTCCTTTAGGCATCAGTCAAGGACAACACGGCCGGTTTGCCCGCCCCGTGCGCCAGCTGTCCAGGTCAGCCCGAGTTCCCATCCCCAGGTCCGCCGCACAGCGGGTTTAACGGGTTGGTCCCTCTTCGGCTCATAATGGCTACTTGAGTCTGATCTATAATGGCCGCTGTGTTCTGGTCGGCCCAGCTTGCGGAGCAACTCCTATTCAGGAGCCTCTACGAAGAGGGACCAACCCGTTGAATCCGCTTAATGAAAGAAGGGTGCGCGTATTTAGATTGGGTTGTTGGTTAGTTATGTAAGGTATGATACTATATCGATGCTGTTCGAAGCCATATGTTTGGGCACAGCCAAAAGGGTCACAAGGAAAGGGACGTCTTGGCGAACATTGTGCTTTCTCGGGATACTGGGCCTATGATAACCCTACCACTACCAGGATTTCGGTGGCAGATTGTGCCACGTGGAATCTCGAATGAAACTGATGAATGAAAACGGACAAGTTACTGGCTTATAGACGTGCCCTGTTTATCAACGAGCTATTGAGAGAGTAATAGCCACTCTAAACTATGGGGTTGGAGTATAGTCTCCAACTTAAGAATTTCTGCGCGCAACAAGACTTGCAAAGTAGCAAGGCCACTACCGCGGTTTTTCGGAGAAAATCAGAGCATTGTAATATTCATAAACGGTTCATCAGTAACATTATAAATTAGGTGGGAAAACCGTGGGGTTCGACAGTATGTGAGTTGTGCTCGAGAAGGAGAACCGACCAATGGCACAGATCATGGTCGGTTTTGCTCTACCGAGACACCTGCTATTGGATCTGATTGCTGGTAAAAAACATAGTCTGCATAGTGGGTTTGAAAATTGTATTTATTTCCGTCTAGTTTCAGTTTTGTAACGATGTTAGGCCGCAGGTTGCTTCTTTCACAAGAGGACTCAATGTCCTTTATTGCCGGCCGGTTATCGTAGCTGGCAATTTCAATACTCGCTGATAGATTAGCATGTTGATATAAACTTTGACTTAAGATCTGGGGTTGGGAAAGTTAAGACCGTTGATGAGCTGATCGCTGCCTTTAACTTCCATTTAATCAACGCTCCTAGACAGCCTCGAACATTATGTGGAACTAGCGTCCGTGGAACTAGCAACTTTGAATTAATGTTTTGTACGGCGGGCAGTGCCAAGAGCTCGGGATGTGAATTTTTCACGGAAGGAATCTTCTTCTGATCACGGCCTTACAACTGAGGAGTGCCGGAATAAAAATCGCTAAATGCAGTTTTTTCTCACTAGACACAAAAAACTAAATAACTTTTGAACTAATTAATCATCATATATTATAGTTCATGTTATTAAAAAAATTGAGTTAATTCCCCTAGATTTCCAGATTACAAAAAGAAAATTTCTGATAATTCATGCCACTAGCCTTAAATCAAAATGGAGTTAGCGTTTTCTGATCGGATCAACTTGTATTTATTGGGTTTTGATCGGACTAAATCGTATTTAGCGGTTTTTAATCAGACCAACAAGTGTTTCCTCTTCATTTATTTTTAGGCCGTTTTAAAAACATGGCAAATTAAAAAAAATATTTTTATTTAAATATTATTTTAATATTCAATGTTAGTACTTACTACAAGTTGAAATGCAACCATTTCATGAATTTTAATTTCCCTGTTTTCTGTTTCGTAGGACTCTTCCCAGTTTGTCCCACTGAATGTTACGATAGTATCGTCAGCAAAAGAGACTATACATTTTTTCGGCGATTAGTAGTTTAGACGGAAATTCATGCAAATTGGAAATAAAATCGGACAGAGAGTGTTGCCTTGCGATACTCCAAATGATACCTTGGCTGGCACTTTTACCGACGTCACCCTTCCGAACTTTCTTATATCGTTATGATGATTATATCACAATGCCCTGTGAAGCACTTGACGTTCAATATTATATCAAACTGTAATCACTGTGACCTGATATGGCGGACGCACTTTTATCGATGTTATAGCCGGAGATTCGTTTCTAAAGCGCCATTTACATTTCCGATATAATATCCTGCAGCAATATGCCTACAATTGAATATTAATAGGTCCCGCAGTAGACCTCGCTTTGATATTAGGGCGGCGCGTCGGTATAACCCACTTTAGTCTGAGGTGCTCAGAGGGAGAAGCTTCCTGCTCAAAGTAATCCGCCCAAATGGTTCTTGCCGCAATTTACAATTTTGCGTCATTTTCTTTGCCCGTCGTTCTACAGAAAAGATTTTTCCTTCGTTGACATACTTTATATATAGCGTGTGCTTTTATATTAATGTTTGATAATAATATCAGAAAAATATGAGATTTCTTTTTTTTTATTAGTATTTCTTGGCAATCTGTATTTACGCATTAGCCTTTGGCTACACTATTTAAAAATATGGAATTTACTGTACTTACCCCAATGATATAATAAACTATCTACTTTACAAAAGTACTTATGCAAAAGTAGCTATGGAATCATTAGTTAAAGAGCCTATACAGAAACTATCCGAGGAATAATATTTAGTCTATCATAGTCTAAGGGGCTAGAGACACAAGTCTCACATTTCGTAACAAAAATAATGATCATAACAAATACGATCATTATTAAAAAATCAATTTTCGAATTATCGATATAATTGCTACATCATTACTTTTTATTTTACAGCTTAATTTTCTAGAAAGTAGAATTTTGATTAATAACTATTAATGATTCTCGATTTTAGTTGTGGTAATATTTTCACTTTATTGAATTCAGTATTCCCGGTAAACGTTATCGCTTCCGGTAGCCAGATTGTTGTGTTTATAGTAGATTTAGATGTCCAGGAATACAAATTTTGTATTCCTGGACATCTAAAACTACCATAGAAACACCAGTTTGGCTACCGAAAGCGATTACGTTTACCGGAAATATGGAATTCAATATGGTGGAAATCTAAAATCGAGAATCATTAATAGTTATTAATCAAAATTAAGCTTTAAAATAAAAAGTAATGTTGTAGGAATAATATTGATAATTTAAAAATTGATTTTTAAATCGTGAATAATATTTCATATTTAGGCTTTGTAAAATATTATTATTTCACTAGCCTATGTAAGTTTAATTTATTTGTCACTTTCGGGAGATTTAAACCTAGATTCTCGCCAGTTGCAACAGCTCTTAGTAGCCTGACTGCAATTTTCATGGAATACTAGGGAACAAAAATATTGTAAACATTTTGTCCTAAAATGATGAGATATATTAGGTGCTACCTTTTGAAATATTTCTTGATAACAATTACAAAATATAGGATTCCCAAACAACGAGAACATAGAGCAAAGAGGACCTTTGCTAACATATTAGATATTTTGCGGATGACCTTTAATCAAAATATTTTCTGGGCAAGCTAACCTGTTTAAAAGGCTGAGCTCTAAATGAATAAATAATCGGAGCCAGATAAGGAAATATAAATGACTGTACTTACTCGTGTAAAAGTAGCCTTAAATTCGATTACATTTCAGATTGTGACTGCACTAGCTTATGATTATTGTTGTATTCTGGGAGTTTCGAATTTTATTTAATTATATATGCGGGTAGGCATAAAAGTATCAACATTGTTCATTTGTATCTCTGGATATTAAAAAAAAATAACGAATCAACAAAAAGTGGTCCAGTTCTCATTTTAAATAATTTATTCTGCCTTTAATCGTGAATATTGTGTTATTTCTTACACTTTGTGAACATGCTTGAAGACATAATAAAAATATTATATCTGTTAGTCATTCCACTTGCCAACATTATAATATATGTGTTTTGCCCAGGCTTTGTAAGGCTAGGTTAGGTTAGGTTAGGTATATAATTATAATTTGAAATACCGGTGCTTTATTTATAAGAGTGACAGAATCAGGTGTCAACTATCAAATTGTTGACCGCTTGGCTGAGTTTGAAAACCGTCTGCATGATGCATTAGCTGAAAAGCACGAGAAAAATGCCCTCAGCCTTGATACTCTCAACAGAGATTTCTCCTCCTACAAAAATGTTACACTGTCCATGCTCGATTCTCTCCGCAATGCACTAGGCAAGCGGATCATATTGACGAAATGGACTATCGAGCGATAATAAATCATCTCTTTATCCGTGGATAAGGAGGATAAGGAGGCGCCAAAGAGGAAGAGAAGGAAGATACCGTCACATCAGTTGCATCACTAGTTACAGGCAAGCTCTATCTTCTTAATTTTACCATCACCTACATCGATGAAGCATAGTAAAACACAAACTCAGAACGGCAGGGAACGGCTCATCTTGACAACATTTCTGAGAACGGTGGAACGAGACCAGGTATGGACAAGCAAATTGCAGTAGAAAGTGACCGGACTTCTAATCTCGGAAACTCTCACGCCTCCGAGACAGAAATTATTCGCCGAAACCCGACAGTATTTTCAACTCAACAAGGTTTGGAGTTGAAATGGCTCGATAATAGTGTCTTTTTCCGATGACTCCCGAAGATCGATCCGCACCAAATATGATTTAAATGAAGCTAAGGCTCATTTGGGTAACTTTGCGAGTTTTCGCAACCGCACAGGCTCAAAGTCACTTGAATTGAGCTCACAAAACTTAAAGAAACCCACGACAAAATAAAACATTCTCATCACTGACTATGTAACCTGTAAAATCCTGTACTTTGGGAGTCAATATTGTGAACCCAGTGTTTGCAATTTCAGTTGTTTTTTTCCCCTTTTTTCGTTTTTTTTGTCTTTTATTTTTTATTAATTACTTTTTTGTTTGATTTTGCTGTAGAGTTTTCAAACACTTATTTACATTATGTCCGGAGCGAACATAAGATGAAAGACAAGCAGCCCTAATCCTTCCTTTCCCCAATTCCCAACTCCTCGTCTTCGGAGTTTCTCAACTGTTCCCTAAGACCAGACAGGTCTATACATCACAATGCACACTTCGACCTTGATAGTTCCTCAAGTGTATCTGAATACATTCTAGATTTCGATAATTCGGAATCTATCTCATCAATACTTGATGCACAACATATACGCTTCGAACTTTCTAGCCTGCCACTTAAACGCGGAATGTATTCCAACTCACTACGACAACCTCCAAGTCTGTTTTCTGAAGGTCATATTCATGCAATACTTGTAATCGAATCGTGGCTGAAACTAACATTAACACACGACGTTTACTCTTTGCTTGGTTATAACCTCATCCGCAATGGCCGCCTTAATGTTCTGGGCTGCGGCGTAGCTATTTACTTGAGGAAAGATATTCCATGTAAAGTGATTTCTACTTATCATCAACCGTATCAAGCTAGGGCAGAATACATAATATTGGACACTTATCTATAAAACACGACACTTATCTTAATTGCTATTTACTGCCCCTCGACTATTAGCTAATTTAATAAATTAGAGGAAATTTTAGACACATTTATCCTATCATATCATAATGTTAAATTGGTAAGGGAACTGAATACATGTTTAAATAAAAAAATACTCTATCTACCAAGCTTGTTAATTTATGTATTTCATCTTGTTTATCGCTTCTATCACTACAGGATACACATTATCTCCTCAACTCGAGCTCTCGGATATACGAGTATGTCATAATCACCTCCAATCAATCTAATATAAGGCGTATAGGAAATTAACTGCAATTGGCTTCGCCCATCATGACTTACTTTATATTGCTTATAATGTTAAAACTCCCAAACTCCGCCATATATGCATTCAATGTCGCGACTTTAAAAGTGTTCTCTTCCAGCTCTCAGGACAGATGTGTCAGCCCTAGATTGGTCGCCTATCTTTAATATGACCAATATTGATGTCATGACACAGAAATTCAATAATAAAGTAATTAATCTGTATGAACTATATACGCCATTGAAAATACGCCGGGACAAGCATCCGTTTGCTCTCTGGATGAACGACACCATTTAATGGCTGCTAGTGTGGTCTGGTCGGCTCAATTCGCGGGGCAGTTCCTATCCGGGCGCCTCCTAGAAGAGGGACAAACACAGAGAAGCCGCTGTGCTGCAATCTAGCTGCAAATCTCGGGCGGAACTGGACGGTTGACGCACTGGTCGGTTTACCGGCCGTGTTGTCAATCGACTGAGACCAGAAGGGTTCCGGGAATGTATGTTTCCTAAGAAGCGGGGGTAGATGCTAACCTAATGTCACCTATCCTTAGAAACGATTCGTTGGACACCCAATCTCGGCTGGTTACGCCGAGTAATTACGCCTCGGGATCATGATATTTCCGAGTTACGGAATATCACATTATTACATTAAATAGAGGCCGCGCAAGCGACTTCGGAAAACGCCATGTCAATATGAAAATCCCAGCACAAATATTAAGACATATATTTATATTTGCAAAAATAAACTGACAAACAATTGTGAAGATATTTATCTTTGAAAAGGTTGCACAGTGTCTCTCTAGAGCCTAGTCCATATATTAAATTAAATGCCATTTTTGTAGTACGAAGATGGTGTCAAAACGGGAAACCATACCATATAACAGAATAATATTAGACATAATGCTATAAAAGTAGCTAATTAAAGTAAACTAATTGGTTGCTGTTGAAAGTCAATCGCCTTATTTTCCTTACAGCAAAAGCTGCAGTGCTGAGCAATTAGTTAAGTTAGGCACAATAAGGTAGCTAACAGCAGAGTTGCTGTCAGTTTTAGTCTTTGCTACCACGTTATGTAAATAATGTACATCGCGTACCCTAATTCCTATTCCATTCTCAAAGGCATGGGTGCATAACCTGTGCAGCGCGGCAAATTATATAGATATACGAATTGGGGATTAAATTATTCAGGCGGGCACAACTTCCAGGAGAGATAGGGAGGATGCGGCATAGAGGTGTTATGTAGAGATGCATTTTCCGACAAGCCACAGAATCAGATTTGCATCCGAGACGCCTCTGCGTCATATACGCCGGAGCTCTGCGAGCATTATAATGGATAATTCCTTATGCCAAGCGACCAAACGAGCGTATTTTAT
>JAOPUG010000033.1:2174560-2186799 GCA_027564375.1 Micropterix facetella | reverse complement strand
AAGGTAGGGAGGTAGTGAGTGGGTAAGTTAAAACGGACGGGGCGAGGGGTACAAGCACTTCTGATGATCAACCGTCTTGCACTTCTGACGGTAAATCGTCTGACCAAAAGCGTCCCGTTATTGTTTTGCCAGTTCACTTTCGCCACGCGTAACCCGGGTAAAAGACCTTAGCTCCAATAATTACTGTTTGCTCTAGTGATTAAATGATACTAAAATAATTTTTAAAATCACGTAAGGCACTGTCTATATTAATATATTTGTATTATTCTATGATCATTTCAAATAAAGTAGTCCATGACACGGGCAGTTTTATACAACCGTCAAACATATTTTCGTGTTTCATGTTTTATTACATATTTTCATTTTGTTTTATTTTATTAGTGATTGTAGGAAACACAGTTGATAATGTGCTTGTTAAAAGTGATTTTATTTTGTACGAAGAGATGGCTCACTCAAACTTCTCACAAAAAAAATGTCATATATATCACATTACTCAATAAATTAGCTATTTGGTTATATTATGCAATTCATAATATGCGAATATTTCTTTTAATGCCTATGCTGTTCAAAACAGCACACAAATAAAGAGGCTTGATAATTTATAACGGCACTTCTCTCCGCAAGCTTCCAACTAGTGTTAATTGTACGAGTAGGTACATTGGTTTGCACATCATTGATATTGAAAAAAAACCCTGTTTGACATACAGAACAACAAGATTTAATTAGGTCGTTATTAAATAGGAGTGAAGGGGTTTAGTTTTTTACTTCCCCCCCCTTCCCCCACCGGGGGAGGGGCAAGCCTTACAATCCTACAATATTTTGTTACTATGCACGATAACTCGAGTAAATTATCTAAGTGCAATTTCAAAAAATCTTTCGCCAATCGATAGTTATGGCAAATTCGCAGAGACCAGTTGATTTTGGATCATGTGTGACCTATGATTCTTTTATTTCAAGACAGTTGCGGCTACCACCTCTCTGCCAAAATAGCAAAACAAATGTATTAAGACACTATGCTTCTGTAAGAGGTATTTCATTGAATTTAGAACATATTATTAAAATGATTACCATTGTATCGAATTTCGCCACAATCTTTCTTATAAGTGATTTGAATTTAAGCCAATTGGTGATGGAAAATTCCAAGATGGTGATGGAAAATTCTTTAATATTTCTGTTTTAGAATCTGACGTCCGAGCGAGACGCCGCTAGGCGTCAGCCGAGATGGCTACGGCCCGCTACCGTGACGCGAGCCCCACGTTTCTTGCATCGTCGCATGAGGGGCTAGTACCGACGCGACGGAAATCGAGCGGTTTTAGATATTGGCCGAAGTTTGATAACCCCTTGGGGTTTTTCCCTGCCAGTTTCTCATGTGGTTTAGTCAGAAACTGTTTGAACGGGCTTACTACTATAATTTAAAAATATCATGGCATTTGTGTTTCGTACTTCCCATTAAAAATCGTCAATCTAGGAAATTAAATAAAATCGGCAATAAAAAACAAAACCAATGTATTTTTAAAATATATAGTTACCAAACATCTCATCGCATATAAATAGCATTAAGCGGAAGCAAATAACCGTAATTTTAAAGATATGAGAATGCAAAGATCGACGATAGACAACCGCGATAGTCGAATGTATCCGAAAGACTATGTATTATAACCAGGGCCGAGAACTCAGCTCTCAATAGAAAAGCGTCATCAAAATCGTTGTTTTGGTTTCGGAGATCTTAAACGACATACAACCAAAACAGACTAAACAGACAGAAATTATCTTTCCATGTAAAGGAGAGATTATAGTGATAGTAAGGTCCTCCGTCTTGAATCGAGTTGTCCAGTTTGAAGTTAAGTATCATATCCGCCTTTTATTGTCATATATTAATAAATTTGCCCCATTTTCCACAACATATCTTTCCATTTAAACAGACATTAAACCATATTTGCAGGATACACTTCGGTGCATAGTTTATGCACGTTAGTTGTTATTACGTAGTTTCAAACGGTAACAATGGCTTTACCCGACCTAGCATCTGTTAGCTCTTGGCAGAAAACATAAAATGTTTGATTCAAATAAGGGGGAGGTAACAGCATAACTTTTATAGCTACCCTCTTTGCCTAAACCTCTGGAATAAAATAACTTGATTAAAGTGGCTACCTGTATTTGGGAAACGAGTCTCGTGCGTTATTGTTTAGCATACGAAGAACCCGCGACATGGAGCCTTGCGATGTTTGCGACGAAGAGTGCCTTTTACTAAATAAATTACCACAGGGATTAATGATAACGCATCCCGTTATTAAGGCGTCGATGTATGTAAAACACTCTCATATAAATCTCATAAGAACATTCCATATAAATACACCGAACGAAAACGAAACATGCTGAAAGAAATTAATAGAAACATGCTGTAGAAAAAGTTATTTTTAAAATATGCTAATATTTAATTTAGGAAAAAATCGATGGTACAGCAAGTTTTATGTATATAGTTTATTTAAAAAATATCAATATTAAAAAAATGCAATAATTAGTACTATTTAATAGTGAATATGGATGAAACTTCCTTATTTTTTAATGAAGAAAATAGTTTTAGAATTCCGTGATAGTCATGCACATTATGACTATTGTTAAAATATCTTAATATTTTTTTAGCATCTTGGTCATTTTGTTTAGTGTGAAAGATGGGTTCAAGAAATACTCTAAATTGAAAAATTCCTGTATAGCTCCCGGGTTTATTTTTTCTCAAATTTTCAATCCTTTTTTAAAAAATCTTAAATAGGTATGTACTTAAGAAAGGTACTCTTAGTTATGATGTTTTTCAGTTGACTTACATAATCAGTTAGTTCACTATGACGGTTTAAATATTACCAACAAATGTAATCTGCTCGAAATAGCTCCTCAAATTTGTATATGAGGATGATGTCGTCGTTGTTTGCAGTAAAATAAAAAGATATGCTAAAAAAGTCTTTAAATTTCTGTGTTTAGTAAGATTTTCCATGTATATAATTGCCAGATATAAAGCATATAGAAGTCCGCAAAGAATCGGTGTGGTGTCTTATTAACACTCTGATAGAGATTTTACCAGTGGATCAAGTTTAGTTTTAGCTGCATCGCCCCAGCCGATCTGTCCGTAATTGATGATAGGCTAAGCAAGTGCATATTATGTCGATTTTAGAATGATGGGGCCCAATATATTATGTATTAAATATATAAATATATTTTTAATTTAGTTGCACGTATCAATTCCTTTATACCAACATTACGATGCAGGATTAGTACAATAAGTAAATAAGTAAAATGTTCAAGTATTTAAATCCTACGTTAGCCTAAATTCTAGAAGATCTTTGAATCTATTATACCTATACGCAACTACTCTACCTGCTCATAATCTATGTATTTATAACCTACCTATAAGTTTACAAATTCCCAGAGGATTTTAGAATTAATCCCTGAGTTTCGCCAGTTATCGCGTGCTTTGAGATTTATCGCCGTAACCCAGCGAAAGAGGCCTTGATAAAATATTTCCTCTTAACTCCAAATTTAACCCTCGTTAAAGTATAATTATAAATCATGGCTAATCAAGACTTTCTTAAACTACGATAATCCTTCGTAAATGATTGTGGAAATTTTACGATTTATAAGACAAAGTCAGAAAAGCAAGACGTAGAGGCAGAGGGTGAATGATACCTTGTCTTTTTTAACCCCCCACCAGGGGCAATGGCCTTACTGATACAAATGGTTGCAACACATCTAACAAAACAAATTTAATTTAAGTTATTGATTGAAAACAAATGTTTATTATATTAAATTTATTACAAATTTAAAAGATAACTGGGACAGGGGGAAAACACAAATGTTTGTCAAACTTCAGCCTATATGATTATTTTCTTGTATGTATGTGTAATATATTAAGATATTCAGGGTAGTTTAAAATGACTACCTGAATTGAGTACGTAAACTAGGAGAGATCATTTGTGCAATTCCTGTAACGACTACTCAACGAAGAGGAATTACTGTGTGGAAGTGGTTCAAATGTTATGTTAGAAATAAATCTTATGACGTACCAAATATTCTTCCGCTTTAATTGATCTGAGAGAAAGAGCTTTCCAAAAACTTTATGTGGTTGATAGTCCCTAGCCCCGTGTGATTTTTCTAGAGTTTGGCCACTTAGGTGGCCAAAGTAATATGAAAATATTATTATCTTCCAATCTTCGCAAACTCACTTTTTTATACATTATTTTAGACATGTTATTTAAAAAAAGCATAATATAAAACACGTAAAGCCATTTTGTCTCGTTTTCATCGATATTCCTCCGCCTATATTAGTCATAAGATATGAATATTATTAAATAAATATGTTATTCATATGTAAGTTTAATTCTTTATCTAACTATTAATATAACATTTTATACCAAGTTGAAACATTTACTTCCCCTCCCCCCCCTCCTCCCGAGGGGGCCAAGTCTTCTTAAGATCCTGCCAGGTGTTGTTACTATGCACAATAACTCGTGTAAACTACGTCCGATTTCAAAAAATCTCCATCTATCTCCATCATCAATTTTAGCTATCTAACGTGTGGCTAGTCATTTCTCCGCGTCGATATTAGGCGCACATACGAAGTGAAGTAAGAGGAATGGGCTCGCGACACACGAGTCGCCGCAAGAAATTTTGGGTAATGCCGATTGCAGCGCTGCGTCTTATTCGCACGTGGGCTCCTAAGATTCCACTGGAAAAAACCGCTAAAGAAAACCAGTGTCGACTTTTTTGGTACTATTGTCAAATACAATTAGGATTTTATATAGGTACTTCAAACAAAAATATTTTATTTCTTCGGTCCTCGTCCTTCACGTCCTCGACGTTCCCGTGAATTGAAGAAAAGGAAACAGAAAGAAAATACATGCAGAAAACAAGTAATTAAACAATAATCTTTTATGTATTGAGGTGAACAATATAAAATAAAAACACGACTGCGCCACCAACATGAAATGAAACACCACTGCGCACCATCCACTGCGATACCACAGCCTCTTAATCTAGGTTATGGACATACGTAGGAGTGTGCGCCGTGATATGGTGGCCGCCATTTATGTAAATACTTAGGAGTGTGCGCCGCGACCGCTAGATGGCCGCCGTGGCAAGTGCCCGAATCGAGTCTTCAACTGACTGGGGAGCTATTATTTCAAATATTGATGACGAAAACAAATCATCGATATTCATAAGAAATATTATAATTATTAATTCCCACCCCTTGCACAACGGTTGTCATTCTGCAGCGTATGTGCGGCTGGCGCGCGTATCCTTTCCTCCCCAAAAAATATAGCGGCCAAAGGGTTACAAGAGCGTTGCAAGACATCAGCTACTCGGTCTTTGCCAACATCTAAAATTTCCATGACTTTCTTGCAAATTCTGGGCTGCTTCTGTGACTATTTATATTATGATATAATAATCTGCACTCATACTTTTAGATCCCCTGCCTACATTTCTAAGCCATATTCGCACGCGTTGTTTCAAACGGCAGTCGTAAAATATGATATTTTTCAGAATATTGAATATTTCGGTTTACTGATCTGTGATATTTTTCAGAATATTGAATATTTCAGTTTGCTGATCTGCAACTTTCTTGCAAGAAGAGCCGACAACTTCGCACGTGTTTCTCTGTTATTTTTTTAGTCCTGTTTTCATCGATCCAGTCTCACCGAAGCTAATGCAGACTTTCCTCATGCCTGACTTTGTAGCGCAACCACCCAACCTGTTCACAATTTCTTGATATGTATAACCTTCTTCGCGAAATTTAATTGATTTGCTTCTATTCTCATGCGATCAATAAGTAACTTTTTGTATGTTGAGAGCCATTTTCTCAGTACTATAAATTTCACGGCATTTTAAACAGGTACTCAATTTACGAAAGACAAAGGTTGACTAAAACTAATGGAACTCTGAAAATGGTTTATTACAACTCTACTGATTGGAGAATATACCACGCCACGATAACCCAAGCATCATGTGCTGTGCAGAAATCAAATGGGTGACATTTAATATTGACAATACTTAAAAAGAAAATACCGAACTGAAATTGGTTATTTAATTGGCAACGAAAAGATCAGAGTTTCATAATACCGAATCGTGCGATTGTGAACGCGATTGCCAATCCCAAAAATACAACAAAACAAGATTTTTTTTCTATAATTTTTTATTTTGTACGATAAACATTATTCTGTAGTATATTAATTCATCTACATAGCGGCTATATAGGCCTATCGGTTATACGAATAACTAACAAATTAGTCGCTTAGAAATACAATATCTACGTAGTACAAAACTTATTAACACTTAAGCCGCCGCTAGACGGAACGGATAGATTTAAAAAGTCCAGTATGGTATTAATTTTTAAAAATCTATTCAGTATAAAATGCGATTGTTACGACTAAGTACTAATTTCGAGTATGTAATTTGGCAAATTCTAGTAGTGATTTTAGTTAAGTAGTTATTGCGGATCCAATCGAATTTGATTACAAAAATTACAAAAATGTCATAAGGTTTGCGATTTGGAAAAACGAAATAATCGAAAAAAGTCTGTAATGTGATGTAATGCGCAGTATTGCCCTCTCAATGGCTCTCTGAGCTAATAGCTATTAGCAGATTGTGTTTGGCTTGACCTGCATATATCTGAAGAGGTGAAGATAAGGAGAGGAGTCAGACATGACTGTATAATATCATCTCTGCTTTTTAATCTTGACTTACATTTCACTACATAAAATCCTAAGTGAGGTCAAGGTAAATGGCGTAAACATCAACAATATAATATATGCAGATGATACTGTACTAACTGCCAGAAGCTGGAAGAAGAACCATGTAAGAACAGCTCCTCATTGGCAATGTTACAAGAATATGTGACAAATATGGGGTGAAGTTAAACACCACAAAGATCAATTAAGTCAATACAAATAGAGCTGCCATGGAATTCACGGACCGGAGTTAGGCCCATCATAATATTATTGTTACACTTCAGGGTAGGGATCAGTGGACTATGGAGTAACGGCCGGCTGTGGTTGGTTTAGGATAGCTGTATTGCTACATGTGAGCGTTCAGCTTATCACCCAATTCGAAGCCATAGAATTTGAGATGTGGAAATCGCAGTTTTAGATATTTTTCAGGAAGGAGTTAATTATTTTCCTGAAGAGACCGACATCCATAAATTGTGAAACGGATATTTGGCTGGAAGACCACGAACCGGCCGACTTCCACCACGTGAAGGTTAGTAGTGAAGCCGTTGTTCCGGGTGACGGCATTTGTGAGATCATGGTATTTATATAATTTGTACTCGTGGTCTTTTGGGATATTTGATTGCCATGGAATAGTTAATTCTACAATAAGGGCTATCTTCCAATATAGGGAGTAGAGTTATATCTGGACGGAGCTCTGTGCATCCGACACTTTTAGGGAATTGATACTGCTTAGAGACCAAATCAAAGCTTTCTCGATTGAAAGGTTTTGTAGTGGGGTGTTTTTTGCCTTTAGAGCTATCCCGCACAACCTGTATTGGTGGCTTGGAGGGTAATGACTTATAAAGCTTACGGAATTCGAATGGAGAAGACTAATAACATTATTTGCCTTGGCTGGGTGATAAGAATATAAGATAAGAATCTGCGTTGAAAAATCCAGAAGTTCATTCATTAAAACAAAAAAGGAATTTTGAAAACGAAGCATCAACTTACACCTGAAGATCGATGGAAAGCTGTCTAGACACTTACAGACGTCGAAATGTAGGTCTATCGGATAATACAACGCATAAGCTGAGTTGATCTAGTCAGGAATTAACACATCTTCGTGTTTTAGTAAGAACATAGATATATCGTCGACAGATCCCCAAACTCGAATACTTTGCTGATGGCATGTGTCATCCCAAAAGTTTTTGAAATCCACCATGCCACTGTTGTTCTAGTGGCAAACATGATAATGCGAATTTTATACAGCAGATACGGCTTCAGAAGAAGTTTGAAAAGTCGTTATGCTCATTTTTCGATTACTTTGTTTCTATAAGTCGCATAAGAATATCTAATATATTAGGGTAGTTCAGTCCTCAAAAATACAAAATTTTGATTTTAAGTAAAAAAAAATTATAATGACTTGCTGTGTAACAAACGTTTTTAAAGCGGGAGAAACCCTGGGCAATATCTCAAATGGGGATGCTTGCTAGTAGTAACTCAGTTCCCGAAAGACGTGAAGTGAATTTGAATGAAAGAAATTGAAGGTGAAAGGAAGCGAATCACCATTTTCCGTTGGGATAAAATTAACGTAATTGCATTTAAATTCTGTCGATTGATCTACAAAACTAAGCCAAACAAGGTGTGCTATAAGGGGATCCACTTTCAAACTAATTATAGACTGCTTGAGACTGTCTAAGAAAAGATACAGAAAACGGTGAGACTGCATTAGATACAGTATTGATAGTTGATAGGAAAGATAAATTTTACCTTATGGAGATATATTTTTTTCAGTTTTAACAGTATCATGACTGGAAAATCTAGCAGTGGTCCGCCAGTAATGGTTTCTACACGATGCTCGCTCATGCGGTGCATTGCTCACTTCACACCTCTCGGGAACGAGGCCATTTTATACTCTCTAGAAGGAGGAAAAGGCAGTGAAAGTATTGTTCCGAGACACACACAACCTACATAATATTATTAAAACTTACATTACTGTGTCAAAAATGTCCGATTAAAAACTACGTCATTGTATGAAATTTTTAATTAAATAGGAATCAGACGTGTTATTGTCAATATCGGGGGCTATCGTTTTCAATCATACAAAAATTGAGGGATTCTGCAATTTTGGCACACCGTACATTATAGAAAACAGGACGAATTCAAAACGATTTTGAGCAGTTGAAATTTGAAACCGTGCAACGCCAATTGTGGAATGTCGAGTTGAGGGATGAAGAAATCATGTAATGGACGTTTGATAGATGTTTCGCTCTGTCTGATCAATCCATCAGAAGTAATACATATTTTCTCAGACGGTAGATTGGTGCCTTAAGAGTCAACCGCAGTCCTATGCAATTGCACTTCCAAGATTAACGACACGAACAAAAACCTCAGACTGACTTAATACTGTATGAGACTCTTAGGAAACAATTTACGGAAAACAGTGAGACACTTACTCAGACGATCCATTCCATTTTTCTTCAATCCAACAAGTAACTCAGTTTTGGATTTTCACACTTTAGTCTTCGACAGTAATATTATAAAATAAATAGGTTATATGTTTATACTAAAGAATAGTCTGGCCAGGCAATCGTAGCCAATTTTTGTGTCTGATTTCCAGCTGTCTCTCATTTTTGAGGTTATCTCCATTATTATGGGAAATACATTAAAAAGCAGTGCTAAAAAGTTGCTTTACTATGTGAATTATGGTTTGAAGTGGAAGGACTCTATTGCACATTGTAATAGGCTAGACACCAAATCGGTCTTGGTTCAATATACATTTCAATGCAAGATCAGAAGAGATCGTGGTCATGAAATACAAAAATATTTCCTTCAAAACTTTACCGAGACTCTCTTCTATTGAATGACATTTAAATAGTTGAAATCGGTCAAGTGACTGCTGTGCTACAACCAGATTACTGAATAAACTCCAAATAAGGGGACTTCCAAAATGGCCGTTAGTTTTCATGATGACATTTCGTAATCTGTGCGCATTGCAGCTATTTATGAATGCTTTTCGGCAAGAATGTCAAATAACAGAAGATTAAAGGGTTGGCTGTCGTAGATATTTTTGTGAAGTTGGCCAGGATGCTCCATATTTGCATTCGACAATAGTGTTTTCTCCGTACATTGTACTCTATACATTTTTATGGATATAGGCAATTGCAAAAATCGCAGACAAATTGGAATTACGTATTGTAAAAAAAAACTCCTCTCTTTGTCAGCGCATTGTACGGATTAATAGGATAGAATAGGTGGTTGTAGAAGAAGAATCGTTTGATCTGACCGTATCCATCTGTTGACAGTTCGATGAGGAGTTGTCAATATTGTTCGATGTGCTTAAGGGTACCAGTTTAAATGGCTAATTGATTGGAATGTCAGAATTGTGATATTTGCGTGCAGCCAGCATCGATTGGTCTATAGTTGTACCGGCTATACACATCAGTAGTCAGACCTATGGTAACATATGCTGCAAGTTTGGTAACAATACGGGTCAGGAATAAACTGATTGCCTGAATGGGAACTGAATCCACTGCGGCCATCGAAACCCTGATTGATTTAGCAGCGTTTCATCTCTTCATAGAAGCTGAAGCAATAATGAGCATAGGAAGAATGAAGCAGAGAAGAATGTGAAACCGGGAAATGGATGTCACGAGACATGGAAACTAAAGGATCAATAGTTTCCTACACCTATTCAGCACAATCACCCCAACCCGAAAATACTAGACCAAAATTGGATTGTACCACCGAACGCGATCGTCTGGTGCACAGACAGGTCAAAAATATACAGGAAACGGGAGCTGGATTCATTGGACCCAGGGCAAAAATAATGACGGCTCTTAGACAACATGCAACAATACTTCAATCCGAAGTACGTACATGACATTAGTATGTGTATGCATGTAAACCTGAGAAAGAAATACAGCGTCCAGACAATATACATATGCTCAGACAGCCAAAAGGGTCTGCAAGCACTAAACATGAGGAGTTACACCCAAAATAGTCTGGGATATCCTCAGAATTCTTAATGAATTGTTGTCCACAAACAAGTAACTCTCGTTTGTGTACCGGGACACAGCAATATACAAGGTAACGAGGAAGTAGATGCCTTGCGAGTGTCTTCAAAACCAAAACTGGACCAAAATCGGTAACCAAAAAGTGGCTGTAGAGAAAAAACACTATTAGGAAACCCTTAGGGAACCCCCTGAGGGTAACCCTTACGAACCCCCAGGAAACTATTAGGAAACCCTTATCCGAATTCTAACGAACTGCTTACGGTGCGAAACTGTGATTTCAGGTTACTAATTCGCCTCTATGAGAAGAGTGGACCAGCGGGCGAGGATCTAGAGCCCTTTAAGACCACCATGACCTTCTACAATCCGGACACCTAGGAAATCCACAATGCTTCTCATCGGACGTCAGTGCCATCAGGCAGTGGCTACACCAGCAACTGCCGCACCTAGGAGTCGAAAGAAGAAGAACAATGGATGTGCCGAATGCTATGGTCAGGGACTGTCGATGAAGATACTAACTCCTGACAACCTGAGGCTAAAGAGGGTATTCGGAGACTAATCGTCACTAAATGGGAGAAATGTCAGTAAATATCACCATTGATAAGCGTTGATGTCGTTGAGTCGTCAATTCTAACCCATCACTATATATTTCCTTCGTCATCGTACAACGCTCGAGGTCAGCAGGTGACGGACCCCCCTACATATTCACCTGTCCCTGACACTTTTAATTGCTAGCCGTCTTGCGTGCGATTCTAAAGGCTTACGTTTCCACAAAAATCTCACTCCATTGCAGTGATTGATTGGCCAGACTACAATAACTTAAATAAAATGTTTCTTTTTCTATCAGACGCTCTCCGACGGGCTCTGGAACTCAGAGAGGGCATGAATTGGGCTGGGTTGCTTCTTCTGCGAGCCGCGTCTTACCTAAAAGAAATAAAGGGAAATTTACATCTTAGTCTGTACAATTTTGAGTGATACATGCAATACTAAAAAGAAAAAAAAAACACGACACAAACACACCTAGAAAAGACATCTATTATACAGTTCACAAATGGAAAATTTGTAATGAAAATTGCACGGATTGTTGATACGGAATTTTGGCAATAATGACTGAGATCCTATCACCGAGTTTATCACACGGAAATTGGGGGTATAATCACAGCTGCAAGTTGTCTTTGAAAACCTTTATTGACACAGATAGGTGGACATATTGCCGGGTAGCAATATGTACTGGCCAAATTACCAGGGTTATTATATATTACATACATATATACAGATGCGAGAGACCAAGTGTTTTTTTTTCATAGTGTTGTTTTTACCCTAGTAATTATTTTCTCTTTTGATGATTATTTATAATGATTTTGTAACCATCTAGCTAGATATTAGGTCATAATACATTATAAAGCATCTACCTATGACACCACATATTAAACTGCTAGTATATAAAATTGAGGTCTTTCTTAGAACAGGCGTTGCCTAGTTAGGAGTGACGCAGAATCATTGTGTTTTTAAATATTTCCTATGTAATTTT
>JAOPUG010000033.1:2076359-2086640 GCA_027564375.1 Micropterix facetella | reverse complement strand
TTGATAAAGAGCACAATCTCCTTATACCATCTTTTTGAATAGTGGAAACATTCGAAATTTTCATGTATTTCAACCTGTCATCCTATATTCAAGACATAACTTTTTCTGAATTAGTCAATCTGTGTTTTGTTTATTTTTTTATTTGATTCAACTCTATTTGAGAGATTTTATTTTGCAAAAGAATGAGATGGTTTTTTGAGATAGATGGTTGGAGGGCGATTGTTCGCCGGCGATAAAGGGACTCCAATTAAACCTACATAGTTCAGTCGAAAATTGTCGTCATAACACAGTCGTCTTCGTGGACTATAAGCCGCTCCTCCTCCCTTTGTTCCTATCCAGTAGCCTCCTTTCCGGTTGGAGGTCTAAGTGTCCAGAGATGCTTGTCTATGATAGACCTAAACAATTTATGGGATAAGGATTTAGGATAAGGTCTCAAAATAATAAACGATATAATAGAAAAATTATAAATGGTTATGTAGCAAATATTTCACTTGGTCAGTGATATCAATGTGTTTGACAGTTATGAAATGGGATAATTTATTTTTAATTTAAATTCAAATAGTCGAAAAAATATAAGTTTATTAATAATATCTTACAAGATCAAGTAAAAACACAACTTAACCAATCCAGTAAAATGTTATAAATATATGAATGTTTTAAAAAAAAAACTTTAATAAATTATGTCATATGTGAACGAATCACCATTACTTTTATTAATTTTGGTTATCAGGACCAGAACCCTTAAAAGCCCCTAATATTGCATAAAAGCTAACTCTCAAGATTTACCATCCCTCTCTCTAGCATTATCACCAAGGCGTTTGATGATTTTAACACTAAAATATTGATTAATAGATACATTATATGACGTAGCATGTAAAGCTATTGGTAGATATCTTATACTACCTACACTAGCCCTATGATTATTGATCCTGATATATAGTGGTTTTGTCGTTTCGACAATGTAAAAGGAACTGCAGATCCTACAAAGCACTTGATATATTATTATACTGCCTTTAAATGGAACTTTATAAATATTAATATTATTTGGAATAGTAGAATTAGAACTTTGATTTATAGAGGACAAATTTTACAACGTGGAAGACAACAAGGCCTAAATTATTATTATTTCTAGAGTAATTTTATTTATCTTTGTTTAGTATTAATTTTATAATTGGTGATTTTCGACATTATATATTTTTTTGTGTATCTAATAGATCCTTGGTCGATGGATCGTTTGCATCGGGAATAAATAAATTAAAATCGGTCGTAATTTCTCAGCACTAGGAAAATAAGTTGTACTAAGATTTTTTAATTCAAATTTGATGGCAGTTTATTTCTAGAAGTTTAATTTCTGATTTAACGTTTGTTTTTCTAATAAAGTAGCAGGACAATTACTATCAACCAGTGACTTTTTTAGATTAGAAAGGTAGTTGTCTAAATTTTCTATATCCTTGATTAAACCATGTCCGCGAAAGGACATCGGATATGGAATAGATTTTTTGCCTGAAACGGACGACAGCTATTAAAATGTAAGTATTGTTGTTTGTTGATAGGTTTTATGTGTATTGTAGTTTTAATAGTCCATTTAAAAAGAGTAAGATCAACGTCTAATGAAGTCATTTATTTTTTAGATATGTAATGTTAAAGTTTAATGGTCCGGAATTATTTAAATCTGTAAGGAACGTAGTAAGTGTAACATGTCCATGCGGCCAAATCAAAATAATGTCATCTGACGTATTCCTAGTAAATTATTTATTTTGGCTTTGATCTGTCTTCATAGCAGATGCTAGGAGTAATTTACATTCACCTAATTTCATAATAAACTGTGCATTTCAGACGGCTTAGCCTATCAGTGCTATATTTAAACTGTCCACCCAAGAAGGGCATTTACCAGATAAGTGGAAGGAATCATGTATAGTGCGGTTCATAAAGGAGGCTCTAATATACAGGTAGATAATTATATGTCAATATCAATACGCCAATCGCTCAGCAACATTTTAAAGAAAGTTATATTTTACCATATGGTTTCATTCGTAGATAAGACGATTCCTGTCTGAGTATCAGTACAGGTTCATGAAGCGGGGATCGATCGTAACAAACCTCTCTGAGTTTACAGCCTATATTACCTCGTGTATGGATAAACGCCTTCAAGTATATGTCATATACACTGACTTTTCGAAGGCCTTTGACAACGATATAAGCTTACTGAATAAGTAAAATAATATAGAAATCCACGGTAACCTTTTAAGATGGTTTACCTCATACCAACGAAATTGTCATCAGGATGTTTGTTGGGTAGTTGAAGTCCGGTTTTATTATTACCTACTCCTCAGGCCACAGTACTCAGGGATTCCGCAGGGGTCCCATTTGGAATATTTTTCATTAATGTATTTGTGAATCGTAGAACGCTTTCCCGCTCATTTCATTTATCCTAAGGATATGAATTCAAAATTTATAGGACTATTAAAAAACATAGATGCACCTCACTTCAACGATATATCCATGTCTTATCTGAGTATTGTGCCCGAAACAAATTAATGCTTAAAGTAAGGTGTCATACAATATAATTCACCAGGAAAACAAATAAAGTGGATTATACTTACTCACTTAATGATTATTCTATTGGTGAGGTTTGTAAAATCCGCGACTTAGGGGTAATATATGATAGCAAAATATATTATGATAAACACATTAACTTGGCGACTAAAATATGATACAAAATGCTCAGATTTGTTGAGGGCATGTAAGCCAGACATTTAGTGATATTGATACATAAAAACCATCTACTTTATTATGTCGGAGCATCCTTCATTATAGCTCTGTGATCTGGTAGCTTGGATATACTGCCTATAAACTCACCTTGAGGTCTTTTTCTGAATTTGGAAAACTTTTGACAGGGAGAGAAAATCCGAAAAAGTAGCGATAAAAGAATCCTAGAGTTTTACATCAGATGGATTAATCCATTCTCAATAAAATAACAACATTGTATAAATAATGTGAGTCAGTAATTTAATAAATTAAATATATATATTTCCTATACAAAAGGGTGAGAACATATTTTTCAATGATTTTGAAAACAAAAATTACAAGAAATTCTTAAACTAGTTAATATTATTCAATGTGGGGTAAATAGCCAGGTTATTTTCATTAATGTTTACTTATATTTTTACTGACGTAGGTATTCCAAAAATCTTTCAATGTTACGAAGTTAAATCATCTAATCTAAATTTAATTATAACATGAGTTATAATTAAATTACTGTAGCAGGGAGGAACAAAATCATATTAAATAGTAAATTGTCTATAATCATAATAACCTTAATCTCATAATAAATTATAATTAATTGCGGTTTTAAAAATATTATGAAGTAGATATCTTTTACGATATTAACATCAAAATGGATTTCTTTGAGTAATCTTTCAATCCTTTTTTGCTCATAGCATATGTTACTGTAGAATTATAACAAACTAAATTTTAACTTTTATAATAACATTAATTTCAGCGAGATAATAATAGCAATTACCTGGCATTACAGTCACTAAAAAAATACACTTTTTATAAACGTTAGTGGTGGTGCGCGGACTCACAGACCGCAAAGCCCGATACACACGCATAGTGCAGTTCTTACCGTAGAAAGAAACGAGTGTGCACTGGCGTATGTAGGGGGAGGGGGGTTAAATAGGAGACTAGCGGGGGAAAATGGTGGCGGTGCTTTTATGCGCGACAATGATGGACGCATAGCAATAGTTGAATTGCGCAAAAATGTTTTTTTTTTCGACTCGTGACAAGAAGGATTGCTCGACGTTGCCGGGTGCCGCATATTTCGTTGCATCTCGATTTTCGTAAACATCATCATGTTCTTATTTTATTTTTTATGTACCTTTTTTTTCAAATTATAGTAGACATACTCAGGTTATGAATTACGTATAAATATTTAGCCAGTAGATAGAAGTTCATTTAGTAAAACACCTAATTTTTTAAAATTATATATTACAAATTACCTAACATTTAGCGACCTATAAAAACTTAGATAACCCGCTATGCCTAACTTGTCCTGCACCAGTGAGAGGTATAGGGAGACTGAGAGTTATAGGGAGAGGTAAGAAATTATTAGAAAAATACCTACCTGCGATCTGGGATCCAACGCGCCACCACTCAAAGGTTAAACATTTACAGAAAGACGACTTCACAGTTGATACCCTATAATTTGTTACCAGAATTACATATTTGTAAATGTTTCTTTTTGAAAGCGCATGAAAACGAAGCGTTTTGCAGTATTATTTTATTCGTGAGTACTTGTAAATGATAGAAAACAGATAGAATGGATGAAGAGTTTATGAAGGAAAGTATCTATATAAATAGCTGATGTCTTACATGTGCTATAGGTAGCGCATAAATAAGACTTAAAAATCACATAACAAGCAAGCAAGCAAACGAGAAACCGAATACAGTCAACCGATACTACAAATTATTTCGTTGTATTTTTCCACTTTTTCTGCCGGTCATATCAAGGAATATGTTTATATATGAATGTGTTAGGTAAAGAAAATATTTAAGTCTGTGATTAATTTCTAGACAAACAGCAGCGGTGCCTAAACATACATTGTTTTACAGCTAATAAAAACATAGTATGCATTTATAATATTTCAACAACAGATTAAAAAGTCGTAAAGGTAACTTCTGTATATAGTACCGAGATAAACACCAAGATTTACATTTTTTTTAATTTCCGTCATACTTAAACCTACATTAACACCCTACCCAAAACACCGGTCTGTCTGACCCCAATAAAATATTCAATTGATCATATGGCAACACCGCGCAATCCCTATATCTGTCTCTCAAGTATGGACCAAAAATATGGCGCTGAAAAAGACAGGAAGTGGGTGTGACAGTCCGATGTTTCGGGAAAAGTGAGTACATTTGCTGTTCGTTTGTATGAGTATGTGATAATTTCGTTGAGTATTTCAAGATAATTGTTAATATAGTTTGATATAACTGGCCACTTATTTACATAATATGATTAGGATTACATATCATAAAAATCAATGTAAACACAGATTTATACTGTAAAAAAAAATATGTATGTAAGTTTAAAAAAGTAAATATAAAAAAAATAAAGTTAAGACCACATAATCTAATTGTCTTTATCTATAATTATTCCTTAGACTTTATATAGTACTTTGTTTTTAGTTCCATTAAATCTTTGAGGCCATTTTTTCGCCAAATTATTTTTTTTGTATGTTTCAGATTGAAGGTTTATTGTAGTTTTATGTAATGGATCTAAGTAATAATCTTACTTTTTGCAGTTTGCCTTCTCGAATAATATACGTATTGTTAATAACTAATTTTTATTGTTAATAATATTTAATTACGTAATATATTCATTTCATCAGAATCCGCTATCGAATCCTTCTTTGATTAAATCATGAGCGAATAAACAACGCTTCGGCGGATTCATTTTGACGCCCCCTTAAATCTATTACCATTTCTTAGATAGTTTCCGCTTGGACGGAGTCCGCCCCCGCATCCACTGCTCGTAAATCTTTCAGTACAAATACCACAGATTACGTGGCAAGATATTTACTAATAGATTTGATGCGTCACAACATTAAAATCAGCCAATTCGATGCCATTCAACTTCAAAGCGAAAACTGCCAAATACTGTATTCAAGCCCTTTTTGGATATACTTAGATCATACGCGAAGTTTCTGGATTCTGAAAAAGTAAAACACTTAATTAAAATTACGTTTATGTTGTATTTGATGTTTTCCAAAATATGCTCCCTGAAAATTTATATACTTTTACACTATTTGAAATTATTGGGAAAAGCAAATAGCCCAATCTTCTTTAGATGTATCCTCAATTACTCGGAACGCAATCACCGGGGGTCGTGAAACGTATACTTCGATCTTTATCCTTATTTTTTTGAAATAAAGAGAAATCGCAGTGTGCTAGGTTCAAACTGTATGGGGAATACGCCATCAATTGTAGGTTTGAGGACTTCAAAATCGTCGTTGTCATTTTAGAGGAGTGGGTGGATGCATTATCGTGATGGAAGATTACTCTGCTGCGAGGACGCTTTTCACGAACTTTTTTTAAAACACTGGACAGCCAAATGTTAACGTACCAATCGGCAATGAGTGTTCGGTAGTTTTAAATTTAAATTGTCTTGTAATGTCCCATCTTACTAAAAAAAAGAATCCACCGTGATGTTACCAGTGCGTCGATCTTTTTTTTGACTGTCGTCAACAAACCCTCTAAAAGAAAGACCCACTCCGCCGATTGACTATTTCTTTCAAGATTGTAACAGTACACTTAGTGTTCGTATCCTATTATGTATCATATAACCACTGTTAATGATTGCCGTCCGTCGTTTTTTTAAATTTATCACACCACTCTACACGCTGTCATTTCTGAAATACAAATGTTCAATATTGTACGAATTTGACGACATGTATTTTTTTTATCTGATTTAATTAATTTTCGTACGGCATTAATGTTAGTTTTTGTTACCGACCGACCTTCGCGTGAATCGTCTTGGAGATGAATACGTCCACGTTTGAATTCATTTTACCAGAAGTACATAGAGCTACGAGATGGATATCATCGCCAAATGCTAATTGAAATCATTTGCAATTTTATTGTTGACTTAACTAACCACTGCGGAAATCGTAAATAATCATACATAGAAAACATTCTCGACTTAAATATATCGTTATGTAAACAAGCAATTTTCCAGATGGCGCCACAAAGAAAACACAAAAAACAGACTTAAAATAAAGTTTATTCTACCACCATTTTCATAAAATAGGAAATAATTTTGTAATACTTTAACGTAAGTGGCCAATTCCGGAAACATTCAGTATTGCCCATATATTTCACTTTAATCTATTTTTAGAATGTGTTATCAGAAGATTTAATATAATTAATTACATGTCTATTTCAAAACATGAAAATGAAACCCAGCACAAAACGTACTTACGCTAATATAATATCCACATGATGCTTTATAAATAGCTTTATAATATCCGCATATGCTAATATAATATCCGCTTTGATGATCTTCTTTATGGTTCCGAGACCTTCGAATCTGCAATAAAGATGATAAACAAGATAAGGCATATACATCAAGAGGGTCATTTTTAGCTAACGAGTTGGGCTTGTAATAAACTTCGCGCATTATAACCTATGCGGTACTTAAAAATAACAAGACGAGAACGATACGTTTATTACGATCCATTTGATCACTGCAAATTCACGAATTAGCTTTGAAAGTAATCATGCAAAAGGTAAACACCGACTTGATAAAAATAATGAAAGTACCAACGAAAAGATAACTACTCCTCCTTAATAATATGTTGTATTGCTCCGTCGAATGTCTCGGGTTTTTGACCCTAAGATTCAAATTAATTATGCAGCAGGCTTGAAAATGTGCAATGGCATAGAATCAACAAATAGACGATTCGATATTTGAAGGCTGGTGTAATTGGCTAACGTTGTTACACAGGGCCAAACACATAAATATACCACATGTATATACCATACGACCCAAGACGCAGATGAAAGGCGGGAATTGCGTGTTTTTATTTTCGATGCGTCTATGAAAGTTATGTGTAGCTTTGCTTATATGCGAATGGAATCCAAGCAAGGAAAAGGGGGGGAAGGGGCAAAGGCGTGAGTTTTATTGCTTGTAAGAGCGCGTCATACCAACGAAAATAATGACTAATCTACTCTTGGAATTGACAGCCGCATGTTGAATATAAAATGCTAGACTAGACTTAAAAAAATATATTAATAATTCAACACGGATTTTACCGCTAAGCTATGCTAACATGCTTGGACATTATCTAACAACTTCCTACTTTCTATCGAGCTGCGATTATTATAAACAAATCGATGAAATAACCATGGAGATGCCTTATTTCACCAATAGTTAGCGTTTTATATATCGAATAGTTTAAGAAACTATCCTCCATAATCAAACTCATTCTCTGGCGTCGCCTCGTTGATGACACTTTCTGTATCTTTAAAGGTGATGTACAATTATGCAAATGTCAAAACAATCCTTTATATATAAGTCAAAATGTATTTTACAGTTCAGCTGCTCTAACATTCTTGGATATTATGTGATAACTTCCTACTTTCTATCGAGCTGCGATTGTTATAAACAAATCGATGGAATAGCCATGGGGATACCCTATATCACCGATTGTTAGCACCTTTAAATGGGATATTTTAAGAAACTAACCATCAAAAACTCCACAATCAAACGCATTCTCTGGCTTCGCTACGTCGATGACACTTTTTGTATCTGTAAAGGTCTGTAAAGGCATACAATTATGCAGATGTCAAAGAAATCCTTAATAAATAAGTCAAAAGGGAATTTACCACTCAGCTACGCTAACATGCTTGGACATTATCTGACAACTTCCTACTTTCTATCGAGCTGCGATTGTTATAAACAAATCTATAGAATAACCATGGGGATGCCCTATTTCAACGATAGTTAGCGACTTACCAAAACCTTCACAATCAAACTCATTCTCTGGCGTCACCACGTCGATGACACTTTCTGTACCTCTAAAGGTGATGTACAATTATGCAAATGTCAAAAAAATCCTTTATATATAAGTCAAAAAATATTTTACCGTTCAGCTCCCTAACATTCTTGGATATTATGTGACAACTTCCTACTTTCTATCGAGCTGCGATTGTTATAAACAATTCTATGGAATAGCCATGAGGATGCCCTCTGTATCACCAATACTATTATATATCTCCATTCCAACCATTCATTACCAATATTATTATATATCTCCAAATCAATTGCCACTTACTTTTCGCGTCCGAACCAACTAACGCCATTGTTTCGCTTCTGAACTAATCGAAAATTGCTTGCTATTTTCTTGTATACGATTAAGCAATCTAATAGTGTTATAAAATCAAAGTTATTATTTACATAATTTCCTCGCCATATATATTTTATGATGTTTCTTATTTATATTAATTAAAAAAATACTGGCTCCTGAAAATACAAATTTATATTTAAATGGCTCACATTTTAATAAGTTTAGGACCTGCATCAGACTAAAATAAACGACACAAAACACTTACTTATTTGCAGAATGGTCATATGTTTCTCTCCTCTGAAGACAACAATCTGAGGAGCATATCGTTCGGCAAATTCTTATCCTTGTCTCATCTGTTGTGAATGCAAGAAAATCTGTCGCCACACGGAGAATAAATCTTACAAAAACGCAACAGTCAAGACGATTCCACAACACTGTTATATCAATGGGCGGGATAGTGGGGACGACAGATGCTGTCAATGCCGGGCGTCGGAATCTCTCAAGCGGGAAATGGTCGTGGCGTTTTGTTTTTCTTAGCTAAGTGCGCCACTATTTATCATCGGGAAAAGCGACTGGGTACTTATATGCTATACAATATCTATCAATATATCTTACAATATCCACCTTCATTTGTTGAGACATTCTGACCTAGAAGACAATTTGAGAAGAGGCTGATATTCCATTAGCTTATTAGATGAGACCTATGAAGTTCGTAAGTATCTAATCTTCCACAATGTACTCAATATTTGTTGTACGCTGTTGTCATTGTCCTACTGGTATGTACTAATTAATTTATTTATTTAGTAATGCTTATCTTAATAATATATAATATAATTTACTAATAAATAATACTAAATATATAATTAAACTCATAGCATGTAAGTCAAATTCGTATTGTGCTTTATTATGCACCCATGTTTCTTTGTTCCTATCTACTCTTTATTGTTATCTTAATTTCACAATAGACAGGTTTATTACCATAAGACAATCTCTTACAACCAACCCTACAATGAATTCTTTATATGCATGTGTGGTGTAACATGACTGAGAGCGTGTGTCTTGTTATTGCATCTGATCGATAGAAATAAAATGTAATTCCGTTAATTTTATGCCGACGAAAAATGGTGGCATAGCCGGGAATCGAACCCGGAACCTTAGAATTTAAGATCAGGCCACCCAACCACTACGTCACCGGATCATGTCACCCAGCTAATAATAAACGTCCTAGGACGGACAATATTCAAAGGTATGATAAAGCAAAAGTTAAATAATGTAAATATTAATAATTTAACAAAAAATGGAAATAGAAACCTAATTAAACATTATGATCTTTCAAAAGTATGATTCAATTAGCCTTAAATAAATAATACATATTTAAAAAAATATTTGAATTTATTTTTATTAGGATTAAAAATATAAGAATTATATT
>JAOPUG010000033.1:1951316-1962087 GCA_027564375.1 Micropterix facetella | reverse complement strand
ATTTATTTCCCTTAATGCAGAGTAAGCAGACTTTGCATTACGAAAAGTTAATTATGATCTTTGCAATTGATAAGACTGGTCCAGTAGGCACAACCTTCTGATCAAGCCTGCTAAATCGTCATACCTTACCATTTGTTCCAAATGAAATCTGATTAAATTAAACTCGTTTGAATATCCTTCTATAACTATCGATCAAGTGCCTATACCCTGAGCCCCACTTCTATGAAAATCTTCTATGAAAAAGTTTTCCGTAATTTGGGCCCCACTTCTATGAAAATCTTCTCTTTGAGACCCATATAAAACTGAAAACCCAATGGTGTCTTTCTAAGCTTAAATCTCTCTGCCGAATTAAGAATACCTCAGTAGAGACATTAGAATTCTTCAAATCAATACCCTCATTTTGCCCATCCTCCGATACTTCTATTGCATATACGCGTCCCGTATTCATAGGTTAGATTCGTATTCATAAGTCCATAAGCGTATCCAGCGTCCTTAAAATGCCTGCGCCAGATTTTGTTTCCACAAGCCACCTCGTTATCATGTGTCTCTTTTTCACATGTAACTTCGCACATTTCACACATCGAATTGTAAGAAATAAAGCACCAAAAGTACCTGTCTTCCAAACTAAAATGTTACTATCGTGGTAATCATCTGGCTATCATCCCTAATCCCACGACTTCTATTTTCCAATACAGGTTTACATATGCATCGGCAGGTCATGCGGAACAATCCAGATATATATGAAGATCCAAATACGTAGGTATATTTTACTCTTATGTTCACCTTAAAGTCCCTCATCGACCATTAAAAATAGTTTTGATTTATTATTTGGGATTGTTGCCATTGTTGTGTCTACAACTTAGGTTGTGCCCACAACTGTGTATAGTTTGTATTTCAATGACATTATCAATGAAAATAAATAAATACAAAAACCGATACCGCTTTTTAGTCAGCATCCGGCTTTTAGCCTGTATCGAGAAGATAGCTGCCACCACGCTGCCACTTCCCTTAAGGAGTTTTGTGGTGATTTAATGGGGCCGTCGTTCTGACTCAGGGAACCCCCCCCCCCCCCTCTCAGCCATTAGCTAATGACGTTGCCAGATTAATAGCCTCCTGGTGTTCGCCATCAAATCGTTGGCCGTATGGTCTATATTGCCATAGCAGGAGAATCTGATCAGACTATCCACATTGCCAAATGTACAAATCTACGCTACTTACATATGTACATCGAATGCAAATCTTCCTTCGCGCACAATCCCAACAAGAAACACGCGATTTTTGTTCGGATAAAAATGTATCCCCTTTAACTTTCCCGGATTAAATTGGCCGTCATAGATTGATTTAGATTGATAAGATAAAAAAAGCCGCGCTGTTTACTCGCGGCTTAACATAAATATTTATTTGTATCGGCGGCGTTGAAAGGCCGCGACTGCTGCAAAAAGCGAAAGCACTCGCCTTTTTCAGGCACATTTTCAGTACTCGCGAGAGAGGCGGCTCGACTGATGGAAAATACATAACCGCGAGGCCCGCAGATATAATGATTTATAACGGGTTAGCGGCACGCTGAATTTCAATGTGACGCAGGTGTATTTTGTAACACGCCATAATAGAAAATATTAGTGAATTGCAGAAAAATATAACCAATTTATGAATATATCGCATTTACGAATATTTTATTCCATTTTCAGACGAACATTTTAAATAAGGGTTTTAAATTGAATAGGGTATTTTTTGCTAATACCCGTACTGGTCATACATATACTTAACAATTCTTGGAATCATTGATCAGAGTATAGCGAAACAACATACTCGCAAAACCTTACTCTCAAACAGGCAAACATTACCGGAATCAGGGCTAACGCGGGTAGCAAAAGCGGGTGACGAACCCAACAAAGCTGCATACAAATGGTAACATCTGTATTACACAAAGCATTGGGCTTACAAACAAATCGCATGGAAACAGAAAACAACATATTAAGATCGCAAGCATTTTGACGGTACCGCGAAAAACACCACTCAGGGAAACACAGCAACCATATAACGGGCGTAAAATCCTAGCGTAGTTTTTCCAAATTCCTAGAAACTGCTCTATTACTTAAAATAATATGTTATCCGACCAATGACTAACGTATTAGAATTGCGGTACCTCGATATTATGTGATCGGAACCTAATATATTAATTAACATCTCACCATTAAGCGAGACCGATGTGCGGGCTTTGCGGAGGATGATTAAAGAAAGCTTCGTTGCTGGCGGTCGAGCGCGTCCGGTGTGGGGGCTATTCGAGCCGAACCAATGACAATTCGAGTAATTCGAGAGAGTGTCGATGCGTTATGGCAAGAGCACGAAGAGGAGAGATATCGTAAGCACATGCGCAAACGTTATGAAGTGGGACATTATCGCATAATAAAAGGTTTACACGTCAATGCGAGAAGTACCGAGCGCGCAAAGCAAATTGGAATCTAGCGGCGTGGGAGTTTGAAACCGTCGTCTATATTGAATTTTGGGGTGTTACTTAAAAAAATGTTTACAGAAAATACCACTAGACACGTACACGATCCAATAATACGAACCTCTGAATCCGAGCAGCCCACAAGCATTCTTACTATATGATATCACGTGGAGAAGTGACAATACTCTAGGATATACGCATATACTGATATATATGCATGCCAGCTCACACCATAATCTCTACCATCAACCTATGTATGTAACGCTGAGCATTTTCCATAGGAGATCGAACAAGTCGTAGTAAAACGGTACTTTGTAAAAATGGGTAAGAAAAATATCACGACATATGCCCACGATCCAATATGGATGAAACCCCAATGACATGTTAAGTTGGATTGCGGAAAGAACCACTGGGTACAGTGAGAAAATCTCATTGCTATCCAAAGAATAAATTTAGTTTCCCCGCATGATCAAAGGCTTTACTCTACTGTTGATATTCTAAGTGTAGAAGGTGAAGCTCGTTGCATCCCTTTTAATGATTTAACAAAAAAATCCTGGTCTCTCTGGAAGGTAATCAATTACTTCCGTGACAAATCCCTAAGCCTACGAATTGTGCCATTCGCGCCGAACCACTATATGTAAATGGAAAGTAAATCGGTCGGCAACTAGTCCAATATTCAAGCAATTACATTTTGAGTATATTAATTTTAAGATGCGCCTCATCCCGGTTGCTTAAATTGCATGTCAGCTCCGTTTATATCTGATTTTCAATCGAAATTACTAATTCGATTGATTTGCATGATGGCCCCTGATTTTTGCATTACCTTAATAGCGATTGCTTGTGTTCCGTTTAGTCGCCGGAGGGCGCAGTCGTGGAAGCTTGTGAAAACCGCTCGTTTCCACTGGGACCACGGAACAAATACGAGAGAAAGACAGGTCGCGTCAGAATAGAGCCTTTTACATTGGGAAACAACAACACCGCTAATTTTAGAATCAATAATTATAGGGCTGGTGCCTACGTTTACTTGTCATAATTTATCATGTGATCAATGTTTAAAGTTAAAATAATCAAACTTCTTGGTGATAATTCTAAGGAATGGGATGTAACATCTTGGTAAATGGCGTTCATTCATATTTTAAGCACGTGTGAAGGTTCTGGTCTTAATATACTCATTGTTTTTTCGTTCTAACTTCATATTATTAATTAAAATCTTGTTTTTTTAATAACGTTAGTGTTGGTATAATTTAACTTGGTACAGGAGATATATGCAATAAATAGGTGATAGGTGAAACTAATTCCTACAAAGACGAGGATTCACATTTTTAGTTCGTTGTTGGCATATTTTTGACATACTAAAAGTCTTGAAAAATATGAATGTGCAAATTGCGTTTTTTTGGTCGCCATCTTTAAAAAAATAAAAATGATAAAAAATCGTGTATGTTATCAAAAGACAGAAAATGTAATGCTGATTGTGTTTTATAGGTGCAGCGGATCATGTTTAATAATAATTCTGGTGCAGGGCTCTTATCACATGTTGTGGACTCCTACTCTTTTCCAACCCCATGCACGCTTCGGGGTTGGTAATATTGGTGTTCATAGTTTTACAATAAACACATTTTCAATATACGCGTAGAAGATGATGAACAGCGGCACCTTGCAATATTAAATTCCCTTTTGGCAGTTGTGATTTTTTCAATTTGAGCATATATTGTAGTGGGTTCAGATTCTCTTTCTTTGGATTTCCACTGTACAATTATACTAATGCTTTGATGCCAATATCTGTGAATTCCTTTCTTTTTGCATTTTCAGACCCAGCGTAGCGCAAATGCTAAATTCCTCATATTTCCAAAAATGTCGATATGCTGCCAATTTACTTTTGCCAAATAATGACCTTGAGGTATCGCATCCAGTGAAAGTATATGAAAAGAGCATACTTTCGCATCCCTTTTCGCCAAGCACATGTTGCATCGATTTAATATCACGTTTTTTTAATCCCTCAACGTAGAGGACTGCAAATACTATTTCGTGTATTATGATAAAGCAAAATTACAAGAATATCGGTGTCGTCAGCAACAACTATAACATGCTTTTCTTATGTGAAGAGCAGTGCTGTTTAACAATAACTACGTCAGCATCATCTGTAGCATGTGTCACAGTCTGGCTATTTGCTTCTGTTCCCCAAGCATGGTTGTAAAGCGCTGTTTATTTTTATTATTAGAGCCTTTGACAATAAGAAGTGGATAGCTCTCAATAAATTTCACTGTTACTGGTTTTTGTTTTGTGCGTATTTGATGGCCTACATCATTTGTACTGGAGATGGCATAGCCATTAAATACAGTTGTCATAACTTTATATTGCTTAGTAATATGACTGCTATATAGTTGTATTACATCTAAAAATCTCCTAGTTTATGGCCAAGGCAATTTGTATAATAGTGCACCGCCGTCAAGAACATACGATGTTTCCGCAGGTAACATGTAATTTAAACTATTTGCTTTATCATCCCAATTTCTTACCAAGGATGATTTATCACATTTTCTCAAAAATCTGAGTTTTTGGATCAAATTGAAATTGAGGAAATATAGATAATTCATAATTTAAGCTATCCTTTAATTTTTGATCAAGTTATTCGGGCAAACATACTTACCGACATTCTATGTGTGAGGAGTCCTGTATTAATATGTTGAATAGCGCCGTCAATAACAATATTTTTTCTTAATGCTTCCACTGTGACAGCTTAATCCTTTTTATTCATGGTAACAGAATTGAAAGCTTTACAATTCAGTTTGGATTGGATTCGACGTCCAATTAACTTAGATTCATCTGCAGTTACCATATGTTCTCTGTAATAACCCACTGAAAATATTTTGTAGCTCAACGCATTTTGAATTAAATGGATTGTGTTACTACATATGAGAAAATCCTTCTTATCTCCAGATTTTCTAGCATCAAATATTTCAGTGTTGTTCACTGCTATCATGGGAGACATCAATGAGATTGCTCACAGCAAAAAAACCTCACAGAATGTAGAGTAGCTCAATATACATGAATCTCGTTGACTATCACCCTTACTTTTTATCGTGTTAACCCACCTAGATTTTTTGTTGATCGCGTTAATGTTTGTTCGATGGTCATATCTGTCTATATTTCAGCCCACAATCTAGTGTAACTACGAAGGGTGAAATGACCAGCATTCAACAAGCTATAAATATCTCCATGGTTTTTTTCCGGTTCTATCATTTGTTGTAGATACACTCTGGCATATTTTGCATAGTTATTATGCCCCGCATCAAAAAGAAAGGCAGCATATGATCAATAGCTTACGAATGCATTTTCAAGTTTCCTGTCCTTTCAACTCAAATAAATATATTATCCTAATTAGTACATCTAACGCAAAATGCCATTTACAACAATTAATGAAAAAAAAAATGATATTTTCATCACTTCCCGTCTTTTCGTCTCCTACGATGGAGCTCATATTTTTTATGTTTTGTGTTGGCTACTAATTTGTTATTTATTTATATTTTTCAAAACCAACATCATAATCTTTTCAGCACGAAATTTTATGTCATATAAATTTTTTTCAAGATGGCGGTCAATAAACTGATTTGCACAGCCAGATTTTTATAGACTTTTAGTATATCGCAAATATAGCAACAACGAACTAAAAATTTGAAACCCGTCTTAGTGGAAATTAATTCCGCCCAAAAACCTATATCTTCTCTACATACTACTGTTCGTGAATTATATTATTTTTCCATTACTCTTTGTTCGGTTCTTTGAATTTTAATATTCAAATAATTTTTCGATTTCAGATAATGTAGTCGGCTAGAAAACGATTGTTGTCGAAATATAAAAACCGAATCATTTTTAATTTTTCACCTTTATTTTTTTACGAGCTACTTTTTTTCCAGAATCCATCCTCCATTACTTGTTGTAAACTAGTAGGAAGAGTCGTTAATTCTCTAATAGCTTACTAACCAGATAGGAGGACTCGGAAGGGGAAAGAAGTGGAGAATTTCTGGTCTATCCCGACCAGTTTTTTTTTTTTGATTTTTTGTTTTGTTTTCACACAACAAGGAAAAATATATATTTCAACATATTAAAATATCCAAATATAAAATTTCAGTATGGTATTATATGTAGGTCTAACTGAAATATCCCTATTACATGGAATACAGGGCTCTGAAATTTTGGATTCTCACTAATCTATCTTTAGACGGAATTGAAACTATGCTCAGGTCAACCTCGGGGCGGTGGATTACTGATAGGTGTACAGTAACAGTGGGGAGTGGTCCATATTTGCAGAAAACTTGTGTGTTACCATCTCCTCTTCTCCATGGAATCTTGTATCCAGTTATGTTGCTGTTATTTGCCCCTGAGAGATATCATGCGGAAAATGTAAATACATTTCTTTTAAAACTAGGTGACACATATTATCCTCCGTCTAGTATCCGACAATGACGAACTTGACTTTGAGTACGCCGATTATATGGAAATTTGGTTTAAAGGTTCTGTTGCAAGGCGCACAATGCAACTGACCACTGCTATTTTAGGTTTAAGTATAGGGTTTCGTACGGGTATTTGTTCCGAGAGGCGCTTGACATCGAAATCTTTTAAGGAATGCTCCTCAAAATCAGTTATAGCATTATTATCAGAGTTGCGGGATTCTCGTCTCTGTTGCGCGAGCTTTTTCCAACCCTTGCATGGGATGCTGAACATGGTGAGATGACACGTTAGGACGTCATTGTAGCGCAGAAACTGGCCTCCAGGAGTACGCTTTCCCTACTTGAATTGCTAGCAGAACACGGCGTTAAGAAATCTGCCGTCATCCACGCGCACAAATTGGCCGCACCATCTCAATTGTCCCTTTATAAGCAAGGACTCCATGTCACCCAGGTTGGTTTGTCATAGGACTACGGTATTTGGTACACGGTCCTGCCATTTGATACGAAGTATTGATAGTAGGCACTTCATATGGAAGCTGTCGATGCGCGTTATATCGCCTCTCTAGAGACATCATGTTTCAATGGCACACAGCAATATCGGCAGGATAATTGCCCTATACACAGCGACCTTAGCATGCAGCCAAAAGTCATAAGAGTCCCAGACTATCTTACGAAGCATTCCAAAATATGCCCCTGCATTTGAAATCATTGAGGATATTTCGGTTTCGAGGCGATTGTCGTCACGAATGAGGCTGCCGAAGTACCAAAAGATGTTACTTCCTCGAGTAATTTTTCACCCAAAAAGACGGTGTCGGATGTGATGTGATACCGCGTGCAGCTTGTTTTAGCATAAGAGTCTTTGAGACACATGATCAACCAAACCTTTGACACGACTCATTGAGGCGGTTTCAAAAGAGTTGCACGCTGCTGACGTCACTGGCAATCAGGCAAATATAGTCAGCGTACAACGCGTCTAGGATGAAGAGCTTTTTTACCAATCTTTTCGTTCTAAGTTGACTTAAGTCGAATACGCTCTTATGTGTCTTGACTAAGGCGGATTAGTCCAGTGCCGTCACCATAAAAGTTTCTCAGAACTCTCCATTAGAGTATCTCAGTAAGTTGGCAAAATAAACATCAAAGAGGGTCCGAGCCATTACATTGGTCCATATAGTCGCTTTCGTGCTGCACCCTTGCCATCATACTATCGTGAAATTGGTTCGATTAACAACCAAGCTTCTCAGGACATCCAATTTACGGGAGAAAAATCCATAGAGCAGATCTAGGTACGCGGTTGAAAGCTTTCTCGTGGTTAATAAAGCACATGTTAAGGGTCGCTTTTGTTCAAGCGACTTTTCTTGCAACTGTATGACGATGAAGAGAGCATCGACCGTATCTCTGCTAAGGGAGAACCCATATTGGGTCCTAGGCGAGATGCGCTCAGCGAGCTCTACAAGCCAACGATTTAAAATATGGGCTGGTATCTTGCCAGCCGCATAGATCAGGGCAATTCCTATACTACCCACCCTTTTCTTTATAGAGTTTGCAAATAGTGGTGTCCTTCTATGCTTTAGGGATTTCACATCTATCTCAGGCTCGTAACACGAGCTCAAACGGGCCATCTTGATCTCTAGGGCCTCGATATTTGTAAAGTTGTGATCGACTACCTGAGCCAGCAGCGTTTGGCAAGTGGCACTAGAAGTAGTCAATCTGACGATAATTTTGTTATTCTCCAAGATCAAATGGAGTCACTCATCAGAAAGTGGTGCAATCCCAGTTCAGTATACGGAGTAGTTCCACGCAGCTTGGTTGCTGTTTGATCGTCAGAAGTGCCAGTACCCCTCCCCCCAGCCCCCTCTAACTTAACTCCCCTTCTTTATCTTTTTAATCTAATATTAGCCTAATTCGTGCTCTTTTAACAAGGCAGGGTTGTCTTAGTTTGGATTTGCAATCCCGCAATCCCACAGTATGCAGAAGCGCTATTTTTTAATTCTCCTATGAGCGGGATTTTATAGGACGGGATCCCATATAATATATATGGGATTACGAAAAGCGCTTTGGCCTGTCGGTGACCTACATACATCACTATATTTGACTCCGTGTGCCAGCCAGGTTTAAAATCGGGCGTATTTTACTCGACTTATCGTGAATAGTAACAACACTTCGAAGGGTTGTAAGACTTGGCCCCACTTCGGGTGGCCTCAAGTAATAATTTCGAATAAGTATGAAATTCTGCTCACTCAACTTGCTTATGTAAATGCTGCTAGTGAAACTGACGAAACACAAGAGGGAAAAATAACAATTCCCACGAATATAATGTTTTTACTCGAATATACAGAAATTAATATTTTTGCAACACAATAAATTATACAACTACACAATAATAAGATCATTAACATAGCATAAATCTGATGCATATGTAATTTAATCAGCTGGTTACTGGAAAACTTTCCCACTAGCCATTTGCAGTAACAAAAGACGAATGTGCGACAAGCAGGATAATGACATTAAAACCTTCATATTTCGTCCTTTGAAAATACTCCCTGGAAAAGTTTCCCCTTAATGTGCGGAGCGAAGAGCAAGTTTGCTTGAAGCGAACAGAAGCTTTTCTACCCGCTACAAAATTATGTAAAGTGCCCTGAAGAGGATTTTAATACTGGTATTATAATTTTATCATTGCCTTGATTAATGATAAATACTTCTTTTTTATTTTATATTCATTAAGAGGAGTCAGTCAGGGCGTGAACTTTTTGGTGCTCCAACTTTTTTCTTTTTTTCATTTCGATACTTTCGATTGATTCCTTTTTTATTATTTGACCTTCGACCTTAGTACCTTTTTAGTAATTTAATTTTAGTAGTTTTTCCATCAAGTCAGACTCAATTATATTAGATTATATTAGATGGTACCACCCCCGCTAGGAGTTACCCTGACCATTGAGAAAAGTACATCAGAGGGCATCTCTATCGCTATTTTATTGAGTATGGCTGTCTTCTATTCTACTTTATTCCAGATCATAGATTGCTGCAACTTCTTTGATAAATTTTCCTTATCCTTCGCAAGATATTCCTATTCTTCCATTGTTACACCTTATATTCCATGTCATGATCCTCTACGTATATTTCGGTCTTATTCATTTATACTTTGGTCTCCCCATAATTCTTTTTACTGTTGATTATGTCGTTGCTAACGACATTAAGTTCAATACAAAAATAAAAACTATATTATTCACAAAATTGTTACAAAGGCGGACTGACTAGGAAATTTCCTACAATCGACCGACAAATTCATAGTTATGTATCTGTAGTTGTGGCAGCAAATAGTACTTACGTGAATTAAGTAGGTATATATAAGAAAACAAAAATGCAAATAAAAATAGAAATATTTGTATTAAAGTACATAATGAAAGAGATGGAAGGAATCAGGGGTATGCGAGGGTTAGTTTTGTTGTTGGGATAGAGATATCAACGACAACAGTAGATCAAAAACATTTGAAAACGGAAGCTGAAGTTACACCACTAATAACATAAGGGAGCTGGTGTCAAAGACTGGCTATACGAACGGTGAAAAAGTTAGAAAAGAATGAGGAATTGTACCGGTGTAATATAACCATGCACAATCGTGCCTTGGTAAAACTAAACGGTAGAAGTATTGCCTATATGTGATAGTGATATAAGCTAAATAGGGAACCTATTTTTTAATTAATAAAAGACCTATTTTTTAATATATGGAATAATAAATAATGGAATAATTATTTGAAGGCCAGAATTGGAAAGATACTTTCAGCGACGCTAATAAAGGACTAAATATTGTAAGACAATGGCTAGATAATTCTCTACTAAGCCTTAATATAGAAAAAACTAAAGTAATTACTTT
>JAOPUG010000033.1:1841132-1851268 GCA_027564375.1 Micropterix facetella | reverse complement strand
ATTGTATGCAATGAAATAAGCTCATGAATATATCCGAGCAGCGAGATGACGGTCAAAGGGTGTAAGGAGCTATGCGGACTCTTCGACTCTATCTCACTAAAGACGTTCAACACCAGCTGGATATTCGTCCGCTGCGACACCGAAACTATGTTAAACCAGGACTGTGCCAGATACGTTAGTTTGGATCTTAGACACCTATATCTTTAGCATCAGCAGTCGTGTCTTGTTTCGGAACTCTATCAAACACAGCATCAGCTGCTGCGCGTAGGAGGTGGCTTTTGAAGCGACAATCGTCACACCCCGATGCATTTGACTATGCTTTTCAACCGAAAGTTGGTGCCACCCGAGTTTTACCGTATGCCAGTAGATACTAAATTAATTTCCGCGAAAGGTCTTATTTATTGCATGTAAATAGGTGGAATATTATTTGAAGTTATTTCTCAAGAAATACTCTAGTATTATCCATTATCTAATCATTTTAAACACTGCGAGTTTTTTGCAAAATTTGAAAACTCTTTTTTTTATTGCCTATTTTTAATATTATCTGGGACAATTAATTTCAAAGTTCGATACTCAAGGCTTAAGTTTTAATTAAATCGGTATTTAATCTCGTCTTCCTGTACCCGAACTATGATTACACCACAGTCATGTATACCATCAACAGCGTATTCGTGTCTAGACAGTTCCGCTGGTGGAAAAAACGAAAGCAAAGACGAAATTTGTCGCACATTAGATCTATATATTTCTCCAATAGGAGCTCCATCGGTCACCATATACTTATCAGCAGTCACAACGTCGACTTCTGGCAAGGATGATGCTGCGGGTCCGACACAGCGCACTTGGAGTGGAGACAGTCAGGTGAGTGTTCCTTGGTTTTTGGATCACTCATTGGCATTCTTTGTCATACGCAGTGGCTGTATCAGTTTGGTTTTTATCGCATTGAGGATGAGACCTCAGGATGAGATTTCTCTTGGTATTTCTGTTTTCCCAACGCGGTTTCAACGGTTCTTCCGGTGGCGTCAATCGCCAAATCGCTGGCGTATCGGTGGCATATAATATTACACTCCTAAATAAAATCCGGAAGATCGTAGCAATAAGCAAAAAATATAGTAGATGATATTATTAGGCCTTGAGCTTTCCAGATAATATTGGCTTTCTATATCAGCCGGTTGTTCGTGGAGTATTCAAGTCTCGACGCATGCCAGCAAGATATTGCAGACGCACTCCTTCTCGCTCGCGGTCGACCATCGATAGCACAGCGCCGTCATCACGACTCTACATATTTAATTAATAAAAAAGTTTGCGCTTTTAAAAGAACGAGTTGGAAGATAATCACTTCTTCAACTATAGCATCACTTACATCATCTATCATCAGAGCGAAGTAGCACTAAACATGCGAACAACTCCCTTAAAAAAGATGTAAGAATATTCCCGACCGGAATGACGCGAGTGCGAAGACGACGGAATGACAGATTTTTATGGCGGGAAATTCTTCGGCGGGACGGAAACGAAGGCGAGCGGCACGCATTCGGCATTTCCGGCGTTTTGCATGGGACAAATGGCGCAAATGCGAGGGCGAGAATCACGCCAAATGTCGAATTCTCACGGATCGTGTATCGTTTGTGGAGGCCCCCCACCCAGTAATGATGCCAATTCCTTTTTACTTTCGTCCATATTACACGAATTTGGGATAGAGGGCGTATGTGAGGAAAATGTTTTTTTGGACAAGCTCTAATGGTGGAGACATTTTGCGATTTTTGTGTAATCAAATTAGAATCAAGGAAAACTTGCCGTTCCAGAAATGACTTAAATTGATTTTTCAACATAATTATTAAGTTATATATGAAAAGAAATAATTATTTCGTCACAATGGCTAATTAGATGCTCCCGTATCGTGATCATGGTGTAGTCGACTTACTTATCGATTACAATAACAGTAAACCTTTGTACACCGGACCAGAGATGTTAATAAACCTACCACTCATAGCCTATCTTACTAGGAAACATATCAATCCAGCGGATAAAGCATTCACGTGTATGATTACGCTGGTCACAGAAAATACACTCCTACTCGAAGAAGTCGCAAGGCTTGTGTATGAATATTCTCTTGCTCGACGACCATATTGAGTTTACTACTGAGTAAAGCCGATATAAAACACTGTCTTTTACACCATGGTCCAGTGCAACGCATTTACTCCTATCATGTATTACCTATTTATGTATTTATACACAAATTGATTAAATGTTATATGTACATAGGTTAGGTTAGACAATTTCGTTGCTTATAATTAAGTAGTAATAATGAAATAATTTTCAATAGAAAAAGTAATTAAAATAGCATTTAAAACATAATGGCAAATCGTACAACTCATAACTGGAGACAAACATTTCTATGATAATCAAAAAATAGTTGAAATAAAATAAAAATTTAATAAATTATAATCAAGTTATAACAATTAAACAAAATAAACTGGGGCAGGGGAAAAACCCGAAGGTTTGTCAAACTTCAGCACATATTATTATTTTTCTGTATGTATGTATAATATATTAAGATGTTCAGGGTAGTTAAAAACACTACCTGAACTAAGCAAGTAAACCACGATAGATCCTTTATGCCACTACTATAATGACTGCCTCAATGAAGAGGAATTAGTTCACTCGAGTTATCGTGCATAGCAACAAAACTGATTGGCCACTTAGGTGGCCGGAGTAATATGAAAATACTTCCAATCTTCACTCACTTTATTTTACGCGAAAATGTTAGAAAAATATGTTATGTTAGGGATATGTTATTTAAAAAAATCATAATACAAAACTCATAAAGCCATTTTGTCTTGTTTTCATCGATATTCTTCCGCCTATTTTACTCATAAGATATGAGTATTATTAAATGAAGATTTTATTCATACGTAAGTTTAAACCTTTATCTGAATTACTTTTATAACTTATATTAGATATAACTACATAGAACTGTAATTATTATAATTCAACTTAAGTTAATTTACAATCGTATCTAAAAGTGATTCTACATTCTTGTGGTAATGCACAACTTATTCTATTCTACTATATTCTATATCATTCTATGCCGCTCTTTGTCTGCACACCACCTGTCTCAACTCACTGAACACAAGCCAGACTTCATGCAGTGTGTAACCGCTACGCGTCCGCTCTTGTCATCGTTTAACAACCCCGCTGTTAATAGCAGCGGCATCTACGCGTAGCCATAATAAACATTAATAAATTGCGAATCAATAAAACATATTATACATATTGTAACTCAATATAACTACTTATTAGCGGTTACATTAATTAGATTAACCACACCCCGTCGAGCATTTTCAAGAGTGTGTTTTCAGATTCGAAAAACCCCAAGAAAATCTACGTTAAATTCTACGTTGGTAATCATATGTTGATAAGCTGAAGATAAAGGGGCGTAAACTTGCATTTATTTTCTGGTAAATCAAAAATATTATGGATCCGGTTCCACTGAAAAACAACTACTATGTATTATGCTAGTCAATACTGTGTTATAGGCATAATAGAGTGAAGCGGTTGCGCAAAGACCGTTCTCCGCTCTCTAGAAGTAGCACAAAAACAATCTGTTACCGCTACGCGTTCGCTCTGGCCATCATTTAACGGCGCCGCTGCAAATAGCAGCGGCACCTACACGTAGCCATAATACGTATTTATTAATTGAGAATTAATAAAACATATTGCAAGTAGCGTAAATCAATTTAACCATCTGTTAGCCGTTAGATTAATTAGGTTACCCACCCACCGTCGCGCGATTTCAATTGTGTGTTTTCAGATTTGAAAAACCCCAAGAAAATCGACAGTACCTCGGAATAACGATCGACAATAATATGCATTGGCAACCACATGTTGATAAGCTTAACATAAAGGTGCGTAAATTTGCATGTATATTCCGGGAAATCAGAAATATTATGGATCCGGGAACACTGAAAAACATCTAATACTTATGCATTATGCCTGTCAATGTGGTTAATTATCTAGGCAGGTACGTCTGCCTTTTCGCGTATGATGCGCGAAAAATCAGACGTACGCGTATTTTATTTTTCTGTTATTGGTGTTATAACACGTATATGAAACGTCACCGTTCGGCAGTCGTTGCGGCAGTGGTTTTGATAAATCAGAAGTTAAATGATTTTGTGACAGCACAGCCGTGTATAAGCCGTCATACGCGTATAAGCAGACGTACGCGTATAAGCAGGCGTGGTTGAAGAATTGGACCAAATACCTACTGTACCTATTATAGGCATGATAGAGTGGACGGCTACGCAAAGGTCACTCTCCACCCTCTAGAAGTAACACACAAATGTATTTTAAAAGTAATAGGTGGTAAACCGATTATTCAACATTTATATATAAATGAATTATTCAACATGTATGTATTATTGTTTTATGAATAACTGTTTTTGTTTATTTTTGTGTGTAACTAATGCTTTTTGACATTTTAATTATTTAACTTAAAGTATTGTGTTTGTTACTTTGTTTTTTTCATTAGTTTGATTTTATTTTGGTAAATCTACCTGACATATTGTATTTGATTTTGATTTCTTTATTATTTTGAATTTAAAGTATAAGTATAAATTCCTTGACAAATTAAATATTAGATTGCTTTTAATTGTCGCTTAAAATTAATTATTACCTTAATTTAGAAAACCATGTATAATTCATGTCATACTATAGCAGATAAGTTAATTGCAGAAATGAGATACCAGTACACTTTGGGATAATATTTAGATATCTTATTTTTATTGCTATTTCATTTAATATGTAACTATAAAAAAATTACCGTATTGAAATCTGCTTTCTGTTTTGTTTGCTCATTTGATTGTTTGCGTGATTGATTTTTTTTTGTTTTGTGTAAGCTAGTGCACATTACTTTTACACAGCTACTTTCCTTCGTAAACTTTTCATCTATAGTATATGTGTTCTTGCTTGGGGACTCCTTTACTTACCCATGATCATAATTTGAATAAAAACAAGAACGTAATTTTTTTTTAAACACAAGATTTTATTAAATATCTAGTATAAATAGGATCATGTGGACTGGTTTTGTGTTTGGTGGCAACTTGCATCCATTGGAAATGCCTCACTTAGCGCGTTGGGATGATAGATAAGAAAATTTTGTCCGCCATATTGAATTTAGTGTAACGTCATTTAATTTTCGTATTCTTCTTAGCAAACCCCTTCGTTTGATACCCATATCATGGAGGTGCATAAAAAATAACTAGTCTGCCATCTTTGGGAGTCTGCCATATTGGATTAAGGATTACGTCACTTAGTTATGCATTTTAATTGAAACTAAACGTGTATGCAAAATTTGAGCTCAATGGTTGGAATTGACTGTTTTTAAATTCAGTTGAAATATTTGACCCTTGTAATATCGCTACACGCTTGCTTTTCACATGTGTACCAACGGGAATGGAGACAACATGTATTTCAGAATTCTGAAAAATATGCCATATAACGAATAATGCGATAGTGATTAATCATCATCATAAAAGCTAACAGACTTTTTCAGTAATAAATATAAATTTGCCAAATTCGCCAAATGAGAGGAGAAATGGAAAACTGCGCAAGAATGCTGAGTTCCAGTGATCTAATATTATTAATATTAAGTCAGGGACTTTATAACAATACTGGAAGGTATAATTGCTACATTAGGAAAATTAAGGAAAAGTATTCTGAAATTAATGAATGCGTTGGAAATCGGGATCAATTTTTCCAATTATTATTGAAGAGGTATCATTGGTGATACTTCTCAACTGCAGCATTTCTGATATTTGGAAGGGCCATCATATCCAAACGGTATACTCGAGCAGCGCGGCGCACTATGGTGTATAGGCCACAGTACGCATTGTCGTGATAAAATGTTATTAAAAAATATTTAAACTAAAATAAGTCTAGTACTATAATTCACATCGATGATTATACTATTGTATGACGAAAAATAAAGACGCGGATATATCCTGCACACCGGTCTGGCAACATTTGAAAATAGCGTCGCCTCACACGTGCCCGCTTGTTGGACAACTTAGGAGTTGCTGACAAGTCGCGTCCCGTTGTACCGAATATTTTTTAGTTTGCAATATTCCAAAACCTCTTTCGCGCCATGGAATCTGCTTGCACAAGGAAGTCTGCGATTAATCCACAATTTATTATTTAACAAATACACTATGTACACATTTTAGTAATCCTATAAGTGTCATATTTGTTGTCTTACATTTTCTTATGAAAGTTATTTACGCTGTTTGAACAGCGAAAAAATCACATTTGAAAATACATCTATAAATATCTCCAGTATTTTTATCTCCATATTAAATCGAAGTCTATCGCGGTTGTTTGACATTATAAATAATATAAAACAAATTTACCGCGTGAAGTTGGATCTCTTACGGGCTGAGGTGGAGCTTGATACGTAGATTCGTCTTCATCCATCTATGTTTCACTTCGGAGTGATATAGCGATAGAATTCATTGAAACGCTCCGGGATGGACGAGTTCGCCACAGACAACCACAATTGTGGGGGATGTGTCATCAGTTCCACGTTTGAAGTCTTCAAAAACGCCGTTGTCAATTTTTCGTCCTATTTTTCTTATTATATTATCAAATAACTCTACATGTTGTCATTTTTGAATTTCCGCTAACTCATGCGGCATCCATCTTGAGCAAAGTTTCCAAACTTTCAGTGTACGTGCAAAATAGTTTGCACTTAGCTCATGCCAATGTTTAATCTTACACGAATTTGTTAACATGTATGTTTTGTATCCGACTAAATTAGTTGTCGTACGGCATCAATAATAGTTTCTGTTACCGCTGTCTTCACGCGAATGCCGGCCGGCATTCGCGTGAATCGTCTTGCAGATTAATCCACGTTTGAATTAATTATACTATAAGTACACAGAGCTACGAAATGGGGCTTTATCACCAAATGGTAATTGAAGTCTTTGGCAACTTTCATGTTGACTTAGCGAACATTGTAAGAAAATTCCCAACTTAAGAGCCGTATTACAAAATGGCATTGTGGTTTGGTTCGAAATTCAAGTTATCGAAAAAGAATTCGACATTCGAAATTTATTCAACGCAGACCCTAACTCGACAAGCGCTAGTGCGGTACTGAACGCGGTTCTCGACTACAAGCAAATATATACACACATTTTATTTGTTTAGTGCAATATTTTTTTTTTAACGAATGACAATAATTTATATTATGCCGTATTGCCAAAAGTCTGAACTTAAAGATGGTATAAGTATTATATAAGAATCATATTGTATTTATGAGAATATTAGAATATGACAAGAAGATTTTTAAAAAAATATGGTGGAATTAAAAATAATATATACCATGAATATGTGGTCCAAAAACGAAAAAGTAAAGCCTTAGTCTACATCAAAAATACATAACGGACATAAAACAAGTTTTGTAAACGGTTTTTGTTTTAGTGAAATCACGTATTAAGAGCTCAAAGTTTGCCTTCCAAGCGTTTTACGAATAATGACTTCCGGAAATCGGCTGAATAAGTAAGTAATATTCGTTTATGTCTATAATTAAAGGCCGCTATCTCCAATATCAAGAAACAGTCCAGGTAATTCAGTAATTGAAGTTTATAGAAATCTTTGTATTTCTCCAGATTAGTACACCAAAAATCCACTTTTATTGCTTTTCTGGAAAAAATATGTGATATGAGGGCTCTTAAATCCATCGTTAGGTAAACGAACAATTTTCAAAATGGCGCCATAAAGAAAAAACAAATGACGAACGTAAAATACAAAATGTATTGTACAGCCAAAAAGTTCTATTTTCAAAAATTGGAATTACTTTTTTAATATCTTTAACGCAAGTGGCCAGTCCCAGAAACTTTCAGTACGGCACACGTACTGCCTGAAACAACAAATTGTATTTGGTACGCGAATGCTTTAGTGGTCAAAAATATACCGAAGATATATCTCTAGCTTGTTTTGTAAGCTAATGTAAGGTATATTAGATACTAAATATGGTGCTGTCGACAATAGCGCATTCAGGTGTCGGTCGGTTCTTGTCACCAATATTATCCGTCTGACATCTATGCGGGAGGATGAATCCAGCCAGATTTCACCCCATCTAGCATGAATGTATTTATTCGACAGGAAGGAACAAATTTGGGTGAGTATATACGTATTATCCACTCTACGATTCAATATTCTATGAAGGTGCATGTTTGAGTCAATCTCTCTTCTCAGATCAGAGAATTATACCCAACCATACCACGACCAAAGTTGATTGGAAATAAGAATGGATAGTATCCATATTAATTACTGTACAGGAACCTTAGAAAAAAGTTTTGCACTTACTCTAGCAGCAGAGTGTAAAGCTCCTCAAGAGGACTCTAATGGCATCTCTGACTTCCAGCCCCTTCCTTAATATCGAGTCACACATTAACGTTCACACTGTGTTGCTTTATAAACTTTTCCAGACCCTAGCGCTGATATTTATACGAATTACTTCGGCCCACTCAGGGTGGATGCAGTCTTAAAACCACGCAAAAAATGTAACGACATTAAATAGTCCAAAAATACTTTTCTCTACCTTACACATGTCCTAGAGTACATCTAAATCAAAAAAATAAAGTGTGGCGGCTGGCTGCCTGGATGCGTGGATGTCTGCATGTATGGGTGTTACTATACACGATAACTCGAGTAAGCCAATGCTCAGAGTACAGTTGGGTCTTTACACCTACGGTTTGGGTACCTGCCATACAAATTGTCCCCATAAAAAGAAATTTTTACATTTTTAGAGCTTACAGCTGAATAAACGGTAGAACTAGCAAAAAGTAAAGTTGCTGATGAGACGCGCAAAATAAGATAGGTACATGTCACCTGGGGTCAATCCATCACATCAAACAGGTCACTATCAACCACCCAAAGGTTTTGGAGAACTTGTTCTCTCAGAGCAATTAAAACGGAAGAACATTCGGGACATCATGATGTTATTCTATGGCGTGACATTTGCACTCCTTCCAGATATTAGCTCCTCTTCATGTAGGGGGTAATTACAGGAGTGACACAATGTATCTCTTATGGTTTACGTGCTCAGTTCAGGTTTTAGACTACTCTGAAAATCCTAGTATATTATACACACTTAGAAGAAAAGAATCACATGGGCCGAAGTTTGTCGAACCCTTGGGTTTTCCCCTGGCAAGTTTTATTATGTGTGTTTATTATAATTTATTTAAAATTATCGCATATAACGTATATTGTCGAATATAAAGTAATTCAATTCCGAACATCACAGTTACATACTCCATATCCGACGGAGAATGCTTGGTCTACCCTCAAATAATTCGCTGCAACCTAGGTTATAGCGCATTATGAGAATGAGGTTTGATCGATCCCTTTCATTAGTGTGGATCCTCGCAAGATATGTTGTGTTTTTTTGTATTTAGGAGATAGGCTACAATGTAATTATACCATAAAACAATATTTATTACTATAAATAAAATGCTGCAACCCAGGACGGCTAGGTTAGGCATTCAACAAGTAGTTCAAAGTGAAACATCGAATATTGCATGAAAGTAGGTATGTGTGTATGTGTGAGGGTTTGATAGTGTGTATGTGTGTGTGTGCGTTTGAGTATGTCTATATCCACTGTATCTTAGAAATTGCACAACCAATTAAAACGAAATTGCGTACAAAAATATTTCATCCTATGAGAGATGTCCGCCATTTTATTTCGAAATGTCGGCCTTTTAAAAAAAACCACATTTCATAAACTTATAATATTGGTCCTAGAAAAATAAATAAATTTGAAAATTGCCTACAACTCTTAGTGACGTCACTTTTCGATATCTTCATCGGATTTTGAATTTAAAATGCTAAACTGTGAAAAAAATAATACTTCATTAGTCCATTATAATTAATACTGGAATGGACAACAAATTGTCTTAGAATCTTGAGAATAATACCTCTAACTATGTTGTAAGTCATTCCCTAATATCTTTAGTAGGTTACTAGTTACTTCGGCCACCAGAGTGGCCAAGTCTTGAAATTGTGCGAGAAAAATGTTAGTATGCACGATAACTCGAGTAAACTACGTCCGTTTTAGAAAAATCTTTCGGCAATCGATAGTTATG
>JAOPUG010000033.1:1557637-1568792 GCA_027564375.1 Micropterix facetella | reverse complement strand
CTTTGTCATGGCGGTAAGTATATCGTCCTTGTTCTAAAGCCACCTTGCAGCCAGCCAAAATATGTCTAGCTGTGTAATGGGTATTGCTACAAAGAGGATATGAACTATTTTCTGAATAGTTCCAACGAGCGAGGTCACTGGGGTCTGGAAGTGTATGCTGGAAGGCATTTAAATAAAATTTCAGCATCTCAGTAAGTTCCGACAAATTTGTGGATAAAATAAATCACACTACGGGGGAGAAAAGCAAGAAAATCGCACACCCTAATAAAAAAAAGGTTAACAAACCAGCTTATAATTAACTTAGAAACTTGACTAATGCTTAGAAAGCAACTAACAAAGATGAAGTTTTTTTATATAAAATAACGATACTTTGTGTGGAAAAACCTATATTATAGTGTGAACAAAACACCCTATGTGATTGATGCACTTGCCGCTTAGGCATGACAATGTGCTACTGAGACTAAGCAATGTCTTTCTTTTCAGGCCCCTTGATTTTTTCCATCTGTCTTTCATGTAAACTTCATGATGAATTCAATCATTTGACCAATGTAAATTAAAATTGTTTGTTTTTTAAATTTTACCTTTTGATCCTTGTAGGTGGTTTATTTCTGATACAAAGTTCATTAAAAAACACTCAACCGCCCCCTGCAACAACAAGTTCATGCAACAATAAGTTTGTAGCCACCTTCTATCAGGTAATATTTCATTAGGTACCTATTAAAATGATATTTCGAATCTGGCAGGTTGGCTGTGCATGGTATTACAATAACTTCTACGGAAGAGCTTGCAATATCCTAACTCTCATATATTTTCCTTCATCGTTAGTTTTGGCACTTAAGTTAGCTTCTCTAGCCAGTCTTCAATTTATTGCTATCCATTCAAGTCCTCTTTTTCACATTTGTAGCTTCCTATTGTATAAGCGCGACATCTGTATATAATAAAACGATACAGTAAGAAACTATTAGATGGTTGGCAAATATTGGGAGACTTATTCCCCGGGAACAGGTCTTTCATTACACAGGGGAACGAGATACCATTAACTAATGTACGCTTAGTACGAGACAAAATATATAAGAGATACTTCATTAAATCTATTCACAATTTTCTAAATTGAATATGCCATCAAATACAAATGATTAAAAAAACATACCTGCATAAAAGTTGGCAAAATCAGACCTGACTCTATGACCAACAAGTTATCGACAATAACAAAAGTATTTCTACGGTAACTTGCTCTCTCCGCCACATTCTAAACGAAGTGATAGTTTTAATAGCCACTTTGCATTTGTGCTAATGCAACATTTTAAAAATTTCTACTTCAAGAGATTTTAGGAGGTGAATAAATCTCTTCTCCCCTGTGTAATTTTATTTGTGCTAAATTTTTGTTATGTCGGTGATGGCAATACAGTGTTCGAGACAGAATGACAATCCTTTCAAGTGGTAAATAACTCTACACGGTAAATTGAACAAGAAAATTAAAAATTAAAAAAAAAACAATAAATGTTTTTGAGTTTAAAGAGGTTTTCTTACAAAAAATGTTCCTTCATGAATAATTTTCAACTCGTTTTCATGTAAAATAATCTTTTGTAAAAAATCTCCTAATATCCACCTTTATTCGGACATGAACCTTAGCTAGTTCCAACGTTAGCATTTTCTGTTTCTGAATTATTGTATCATTAATGGAATGGCATATATAGGTAACATACGAAGGTCCACAAGTAGGTATATGTCTACAATACAACCTTCTATTGATCCTGTTTTAGTCTATTCATCAATGTCAAATACAGAAGGATGATTAGTGTATATTCAAATCTAAACATAACTTTGGGCTAGCTCTAAAATGGCTCTCTTTTTATGCCAACTCCACAGTAACCAAAACCTCGATTCTGTCCAATTGGATCAGGCAGTATCGAAGCACGCAGTAAGTAGCAGTATTGAATCAATTTATAAGCCCATGTAGATCCAGCCAAAATTGAGCTGGACTGTGGTATGGCTGTACAACCCTGAGGGATGTGGACCTGAAGTATGGCTCGTGCCCCATGACCTGTCAACCCATAATTTTCAAGAACCCAAAAGCCATCGACTGGGATGCCTGCCAAGCCACACGCTAAGGCTAAACCTTGAAACAACTTTGGATTTAAGACCATTACTTGGGCAAACCCGTCACCTCGAGACGTTTCAACGAACTTTATAGCTATATCGACCCTAGATGAGCGTAAGGAATTTGGACAATACATATGCACAATCCAGCGTTGCCTCGGAATGCGAGACTCCAACTCTTTACAATGAGTCACTGGCAATTTTCAAATCCAGTGGGGTACCATACACCCATTTGGTCTCAGGGTCGAAGTTGCTTGCGCAACCTCTACCTATCGTGATAACGCAGCATTCCATCACTCGGAAATATCGTGGACCTGTAGTATCTTTTACTCAGCTATGTTCACCCAAGATCGGGTAACCATCGGGTCATTTCTAAAGGTAGGCGACGACAGGTCGACCTCTACCCCCGCGCCTTAGGAAGCATTACGCAACTAGGCTCTCTCGACTATTCGTCAGTAGAGCAAGGCCGGTAAACCGACCAATACAAAACTTGACACAATACCTAAAAACATAATAACATGCGAGAGTCTAGAGCTGGCTGTGGTGGCTACCACAAAAGGCATTATAAATGCCTACAAGGAAAGCTGCTCGCTTAAGACAAAGACCTCCAAAAGAAAAGTTCTGTTGTGGAACTCAAGCTGAATAAACTAAGACAAGAAACCAAGAAACTATTCAACAAGGCTAAACAGACTCAATTTGGAGACTACAAAAAAGTCTTAATTGGATACAACAAAGAAATTAGGAGAGCCAAGATAGCATCATGGAAAAGTTTCTGTGAGGACATTGTGAAAATGCCTAAAGAAGCTAGAGTACATAAAATGCTTGCAAAGGACAAACATAACCAAATTGGTCTTCTAAAAAAACAGCTCCTTTACAGCTAATGAAAAGGAAACTTTTGGAAGTTCTAATATTGACCCACTTCCCAGATGCTGTGACAACTAGCAACTCAGCCTCCACTCCATAGACCTCAAAACGAGGACTGGAGTAGAGCTGCTAATATCATATAGCCCAATCAGGTCAGATGGGCCATAAAATCCTTCAAACCATACAAATCATGCGGGAACGACGAAATCATGCCCGTGTTACTGCAACAGAGCATATATACTAACCCTATATCTGGTTAAAATCTTCAGAGCAAGCTATGCCTGGGGAAATATACCAGAAGAATGGACCAAGGTCAATGTGTTATTCATACCTAAGGCTGGAAGGAAGGACTATGCATTGCCAAAGTCCTTCAGACCAATTCGCCGTACATCTTTTCCAATGAAAGCGATGGAAAAGATACTGTATAGTCATATTAGGGAAGAAACATTAACGGTCAACCCTATCAGTTGTAACCAACATGCCGCAAATCTACGGAAACCGCTCTGCTCTACCTAGTAGACAGAATGAAAAAGGCATTAGAAGACAAACGAATCGCATTATGCGCATTTCTAGAAATTGAGGGCGCTTTCGACAAAACCCCAATCGAATCTCTAGTGAAGGGTTTGGAGGTAAAAAAAGGTTGACTCCACCACAACTAGATGAGTAAAAGTAAAGTGATGCTCTCAAACCGCACGGCCAAGATCGAACCTTGGCTCTGTAGTAGTGACTTCAAGGTTCTTCACGGGAAGAACCGTGAAGTCACGACTATAAGAGGCTGTCAGCAGGGAGGCGTGCACTCGCCCCTACTATCACTAAAAAATAAAAGTAATAGTTGCGCTAAGTTTCTTAGTCTAAAATCAATGGTCTAATCAACTATCAATGAGGATTGGAGTAACTGTAGTCTAGAAGATTTCATAATACTTCATTGTCATTATAGTCTTGATTTTATAGTATTATTCATAAAATGATGACCATAAACCTCCTGTGGAAAAATGCTTTGCAGAAATAAATGTGTGAAAACTACGGTTAAGCCCCTCCGACCCGCAATGATAACTAGGCGCCTCATACTGTCCGTTTATCTCTCTTTCGACTTGGATGTTCCTCGAGTTGCTCAATGGCTCGAGCGGAATGGCAAACTATCGACCTCGTCGCCCTTAGGCTTTAAATCTGTGAATTTAAAATTCTTCATGTATCCGGTCACAGGGTACATTACCAATTTGGATATTGTTGCAAAGTAGCTGGCCACACCATACATCGACGGAGGACACTGATAATCCCATCTCCTCTTCAGTCTCACGCAGAGCCTTATCTGTGAGTTTACATCCGATGAATCGGCTATTCCTCTCGGGAATGATATATAACCAGCAAAATTGTTCAATTTTGGCAATCTCAACATTATATATCTGCGAGATTTTTGCTTCGGCTGCTGCACAGCGCTATTAAAACATCCGCTTTCTGTTCGCACTCTTGCAAGAAGTAGTCGAAAGGACTGATTTTCAACACATACACTTCTGTATCGTGGTTTCCGAAAGAAGATACCTATTCCGGCGAGAAATAGTATTCCTGCAGCCTATTTTCTATATTTATTAGAGAGTTGACAGACGTCAGACTTGTTGGCATGTGTAAACAGAAAAATACAGTCCAAATATTTTACACAGTTTTACTTAATACACAAACCAGTGTATTTTGTTCAAGGTAAAAAAAGGGGGTTTAAAATCGGGGGTTTATAGACCTACGCAACATCACTTGTTATCCTAGAAAATATGCGGTCATCAATCAGTTCCTCTAGAATCTAGAAGAATCCAATTTCTTATCACAGCTACGTATAATTAGTAAATACCTAACATATAAAATCAAATTGAAATATATAAAAACAAATTTAATTACAAAAATAATTTACAGCCATTAAATTAAATTATTATTGCGCATATTTATAACATTAAAAGCAGGCCTTGGCAGACTTCAACTTTTTATTTACATAAGGCCATCGACACACTGGAAGGCAATGAGATTTCAAATTGACAAAATACATTCCGTTTATATCGATACACAGTCTAATTATTCTGCAAATAGGCACAAATAGGTAACTAAAAAATAACTTAGATATTTGGTAAAAAAAAAATAATCAAGATTCCAATGTAACCAAGCGGCGGCAACTCTATAGGGCTTAAGGGTGGTTGAGCCCAGCCAATATTACATTATGGGGGCTCCCTATAATTTCATAATTCATCGCGTCTACAAAAATTGATTCACTCGAACTTCCAAAAGTGATTAATCCTTAAAAAAGAAGAGTGAGGGGGCTCCCACCGCTCCTCCATCCTCCTGGAATAGGATGAAAATATACCCAAACCCCCAAACCCGAGAAGTCGGCGCCCCGGTCTAAATCGACACACTTAACTGTATTGTTGGAAGGTCGGTTGATTTAAATTGTAGACATCATCCGGAAGTATACTCCGGAGATATGCATCTGTGATCAATGCCGTAATACCCCAGATTTTTTTTGGTCCCCCTCGGTATCGAGGCATCGTGAATTTCCATGCGGAACTTTGCTCGAACACCTGAAATTCAACATTCTTCGGATCGCACAGCGATTCGATCGGCATTGTAAAAACCCGCTCGACTTCGTCCGGATTCGGTTTGAGTGTCATACTATCGTAGCGTCTTATAAAACCAAATACGGGAAATACGGCGAGATTGCTGGTAATCGTATGCAGCGGCATCTGACTGGCCCCCCAAATCTCTACGTCGCTTTTGCTTATCCCAATCTCTTCTTCGGTTTCTCTTAGGGCCGTGGCGGCGAAATTTTCGTCAGTGGTATCCGCATGCCCGCCAGGAAACGCCACCAGCCCCGCGTGCGATCGTAGGTCCGACGATCTAACCGTATACAGAAGTGATAGTTCTCCATTCGCCTCGCAGAGTGGCACTAGCACAGCCGCGTTTTTAGTAGCTTTATTGTTAGAAAGTCGAAACACAGCCTGCTTTGTAAAGTTCTCCAGGCATCTCCTCTTCGTTTCTTCCGAAAGTAGGTAATCGGCGGAGAAATAGAACGCTCTTTTCGCGGTCATTGCGTTTACGCACTGATTCGGAAAGCATCTAGATTTAGAAATCAATATTTACGTAAGACCTAACCTATAATAGAAAAATAAACCGTCCAAACGTCAAAATAATGACATTCAATTTGACAGTACGCCTTGGTGTTACCAGGCGAAAAAACGCAAATACCTATATAAAGAGGCTACACAAAGGTCATATAACTTTACCGGACATGAATATGTAGCTGAATATCGTTCGATAGAATTAGGACTAATATCATAACGTTTGACTTTGAAACTATACTATTTTTTTTATAGTAGTTAGTTGAGTTGTTGAATGTTATTATGGGTTCGTAAATCATTCATCTTCCTGGTTTAGACGTTTTGGTGTTGTATGTAGGTACGATGCTTTTTGACTATTATAATAGTAGGGGAAAAGGAAGACTTGTTCCTATTTATACATTTTTAGTCCAACATTTCTGTAATCAAATCTAATTCTAAGCTTTGCCAAGATATTGAACATTTAACACAGTTTTTAATTTTATATTTACATTTATATGAATATAAATAAAAAATTGCAGTTACTTATTTGAATAAAACGAAGATAAGGGCAAAGATAAATTATATTATCTTTGATAAGGGAAAAGGAACAAGTCTCCCCGTGTGATGGAAGATATGTCCACTCTTCATGGGAGACTTTTCTCGTGAGTCTCCCCAGTGAAGTGAAACCATTAGTAAAAAGATAATATAAACAAGAATAAGACGTCATTAAAAAGTATTTTATTATAGTACTTACATAACTGTAATAATTGCTCAAATAGTACATTTAAAAACAAAACGCTTTTTATTACTACCTAATTAAAAAACTCTAAACAGCAATACATTATGTTCAAATGATTTTTTTGTTAAAAAATGTTAACTTACACATGAATACTGTATTAGAGGAAAAATGAAACAAGGAAATGACAAACTCTAAATTACCAAAAAATATGTTTAGTTTATAATTTATATCCATTTATAATTTCAAACATAGAAACTTGACTACTTAAACTTGTAAAAACTAACAAAGACGAAGATAATTTTTTAGGAGCTAATTATCAAAACAAGTCAAGTCCACTTTGTAGTATTTTGAGTAAATGGCAAATGTTTGTTGCCGACTATTGAGAAAACCCATAGGTACATATATATATATATATATTGAGTTATCTTTAGGAAGGTATATATAATAATACTGAAACGCTATAAATCCTGCAAAAAAATCACGTATATTACGAGAAAATTCAATTATTAGTTTGGACTTACCTTATTATAATAATAAGGTATGGACTTGGCTTGTTTAGTAAATTATTACTTTGGACTTGACTTGATTTGCAACTATAGAAACGGGACTTGCCTTGTTTTGGCACGAATGTGAATAGCGCTTATATTGATAGGGTTGCCACAATTACAATCTAGTAATACAGTCTAGTGACAATAAAATCTTAGTGTATTCTGTACTTAAGTATGTACATTACATAAAAATCAAGTAGAATCAAATAAGTTAAGACGGTGGATCAAAGTCTACGTGTTCTTCACACAAGAGATTATACTCTTGCTCTTCCGCGTTTTCCGGGATAGTTTCTGGTGTACTAACGAGTAGTGATGTTGCGGTCTTTCGGCCCAATCATCGCCAAAGTGGGTTCTTAGTGACTTGTTTGCGTCCGCAATCTTAGCTGGCTTTAGTACTACTTCTCCTGGAGCTATAGGCTGAGGATTAAGGTGACCAGGAAGGCGACCATCTTTTGTTAAGCACTTTCGTGCTCCAATGCCATTGTTGTAGCACATTTCTCCTCTCACTACTATATTTCTGTTGTCTTTTTTTAACCTAGAGAATATTAGTCGTTTACATTCGGAGTTTTTAAAGTGAAAATCTTTTGTGTTCTTTATTATGCTTTTTAAACTCTCTTTCCAATTTTAAACCCAACATTTTTACTGTCGCATGTTCTCTAAAAATGTTTATATATTCTTCGGGATCAATGATGGTGTTGGTGTTGTCTTTATTTCTTTTTCAGTGACACCGAATACTCTATCTGGTGGTATGTAGCCATTTGCTTACAGTAGCCATAAAAGTTGAGTTTTTGTTCTGCCCCGGAAACCGTCGCACATCAATCAGAGTGTTGATTCCTTCGTTGTCTGTAACGTTCGGAATCTGTCAATATAAAATGAGGTAAAAATGCTTATCTTTTGATCCGCTTCTTTTCGCGCTTCCACTGCGATTTCTGGCGACATTTTTTGCGAGATTGATCAGGCGGGACCTCCTGTACGGGTTTATCCATTATTTCCCCAGGAAGGTCATAATGGCTCCGTGGAGCCTGGGCTATAATGGCCGTTGTGTTTTGGTCGGGTTCTATTAATTTTCTCATACAAATGCGCCGAGCAGTCTTTGTTCGGCGCATTTATATGAGATCTTATGAGTTTGTATGGTATGTGTATGCGATTTTTTTACATACACTGTCGCCTTAAATCTCATGAGCCGTGCCCAAAATATCATACCGTGGATAATACGAGTATGATCGACATACAAGAGCTATTATTGTATAGGGTGTGATCTTAATACAAGGTAAAATCGTTCGATTGACCACTTGCAACAACAACAATCGTTCACTTGCAACGGCCCACTTATTACATCAGATTACTACCACCATGAAGTTCTACTTTTCAGGCTGTAAGTAGTGAAAAACATAATAAACCTGAGCCTCTTCATATTGAAATAAAAGGTTGAGATATAATCTAGTGCCTTCAGGACTTTAAAATTAAAGGCAAGTTTAATTGCATCATCAATCCAGACATTACATCCAGCGGATCTGTATATTGAATACCTTTTCTTCCACCGCCTCTTGACTAATCTGAATTGAACTTTCAGCGAAGAAACAATGACCCTTTGGAAACATCGTCAAACTTCAAGTAACAACCTAGAGACCATTTGCAAGATATTCATAGTTGTGAACAATAGTAAGCTCGCATCAGAATTATTGCAAAAAACACCGAAAGTAGATAATGGGTATTATTCTCGAGGCAGACGCATGCGACTTCGTCTATTGTTGACATCGCGTGCTGCGTATTCGCATATGTCCCGCTTCCTCGAGAATACGCCACATGGACTGGTTTAAAACTAGATTAATAGATACATCTCATTCTATAACTCATAGCAAATTTATGAACATGCAGTATGTACGGAGAAAAAATATATTTTCCCGTTGTAATGGCGAAACGGAACTTGCTATACTAATTGTGTTGGATCCGTATAAATATGTATAATGCGCCATGTTTACGTAAGAAAACTAGGTATCGTCGAATTTTCGATCAGATTTAACACGTCATGTTACAACAGTAACAATGTTGCACTGGATACCAAAGTATTGTAATGTGGAAATGCTAGTATTGATGATGCCACTGTAGTCCAGAAAAGGCTGTTGTATGGTACGTTTTTCTTATACGTCGAATGCAGCGGATAGTCCAGAAGGTACATACTTAGATGCTCCTTATACAATCGGACACGGCTACATTCTAGCAGGACAACTTTGGCGTTTTGGCAGTCATACTGCTCCAGGCATACTAGCGTATACTACAAGTCATATACTAGCATATACTACATACCAGCGTATACAACAACTGAAGTCTTCGCCATCTTGTATTTTGCATTGTTCTTGGAATCTATAGGGGCAAACAACTTGAAACTATATTGGTAATACGTGCTATATTGGTAATAAGTAAAAAAATAAAATGTGATGAAGCCATATTTTTCTTTTTTTTAAATTTTTCATTACAATCTTTAAAAATACCAAAAAAAGAATTCAGACGAATGGTAACTCCACGCAAGCAATAATAGGCTATAGGTATATTGCGGCCCGCTGGTGTTTTCCTTAGCGTATCTTATTTTAATTTGGGAAACGGCAGGGGGAGAGTGCTGGTAGAGAATTAGTTAGCTGAATGCATTCTTCGAAAATGTACGACCTGTGATCAGAGTATTCACTACATAGAAATATTAGTCACGTATCTAGTATTTTTTTACGGCCAACGGGTGATTTTTAAACCGATATATAAAATGACGTAGACGAGATGACGTCATCCTCCCACGCTTTTCAATTGAGATTCTAAAGTGAAATGCAAAAGTGATAGAGACATGAGCATGGTGTAGCGTATTTATGAAACCATGTCCTTGTTTGGCCATTATTGCAGTTAAGGATCTGTATTTAAACAGCCAACTTACATTTTTTTCTCAGTGTGCATGTAACGAGTTGCACTTTTTGAACGTGTGTTTTCCAATATGGTGACGTGTAAACAACGACTCTTATAGAGGTGGGCCCCCCAAAATATAGTGTACTCACCTCATTTTCAAACCCTGTGCGCCTATTTTAACAACTAACCCACCCCTCCGCCTCTCACAAACACTATTACTTATATAAATATACCTATATATTAGGAACCGTAAGGAACGAATTGGCCATTGTATAAGTAAGCGTCTATATCGAATACTCCTTTAATATTCCCCTGGGGGATTAACGATTATAAGGGGGAGCTGCTAAGATCGTGACTTCGCATATCTGTATTGATAATGCGATAAATTCAACACCTATAAACTGAACTTAGTAATGAAATGAAGCTGTTATTAAATTCCTCGTCTTGACAAGTGTGTATAAGTTTGATATAGTTCCATGTAGGTATATAGAGGGGTTGTTTTTGAGCCATCCGAAGTATTACGTAGAACGGGCCATATCATAGTCTGATGCATGCTGTGTGTTTGTCCGTTTGTTTGTCCGTATGTCCGAATACTTCTAGTGGTCCGATCTTAACCAAATTTGGTATGCAGCCTCCCTGGGTGGCCATAAGCAGCTCCAGGCAGCAAAAGGGATCCGAGTTCCTCAGATGCTGCTGCAGATGCATCCTGGTTTCCTTGGACTAGACGAGAATTTGACCATAGGTAGAGCGAGCATAGCGTATATGGGCATTGTTGGAATCGTGCTGACGAGAGAAACTTATTGAAACAGGTTTTAAGCTATTTTGGATAAGTCTGGGGTTACCAATCGCGGGACGGGCCAAAGTTGCCGATGTATATCGCTACTTTTCCTGTTATAATTCATATTTTGTTCATTGCTAACTTCAATGGTTGTCTTTCATTT
>JAOPUG010000033.1:1528430-1543326 GCA_027564375.1 Micropterix facetella | reverse complement strand
GGCAGCACTGTTGCATTTGAAGTAACTGCGCGGGAAATTCAAAAAGTCACTGACTTATCAAACCGCCCTCGTATATAGGCATATCAGCAAATTGCTGCTCATCCGTAATGAAATAACAATAATAATAAAATATTACAGGTTTGCTACGACTCTTCTATGGAAATGGCTGATTATGACTAGCATAGGCCATCTAGAATCTAGAGGACTGTGAAAAAGCACGCCGAGTTGATCGAATATCAAGGTTCTCAGGGCTGTTCTTTCGATTACAACGGGTTGTCCACTGGAATTCTTACCCTTAGGTTGTACGGTCAACAATTAATATAAACTAGTTTTACGTGGCACAATACGCGAAAACATAAGACCGACTCGTTCCAATTGCATCTTGACAATGCGCCTGCTACAGCTGCATACCCCTCACAACCTGATTTGTGTTTTTGGCCAAGGATCAAGCCAAATGATGCTGCAGGCCCCATATTAGCCTTATGCAATTTTTTACTGTTCGCAAAATTGTAGAGCACCATAAGAGAGGACACCTTATGACCATTGAAAGGATAAACGAAAGATATATTCGCTGAAGAAGCTGCGGCCCATATGCAAAAGTGCATTCCAGAATAATTGTTTTGAGGATTGAAAAATCTGGCATACGCTCATTCTGTCCAATGGGTAACCATTTTAACGGGGTCAAATTATCAGTAATAAAAGTTTTTGAAATAATCGAAAATTCCAGGTTTTTTATCAAACCGTGCTGAACTATCAGTCTTCTCTTACACCTATATAAACTTTTCACATATCATTCACAATAGGCTCCAGCACAATAAGTCCATGAGCATATGTCGGTTATATCTAAGTGCAAAGCCACAAGTTTTAAATAACCTTCCCCTAATATTCGGCGATTAAAAGTATGAGTGTGACAATGCGACCAGTCATTTTACTATTTTCATGACTTGAGTTTCGTGAAGCATTGTTAAAAAATGATCAATTAACAAATGTAACAATTTATTTAATAGGTATACCTACCGCTTGACATTCGCGGTTTTATAATAGTTATTTTTAATTGTTACTTTGAGCAGATTAGAGATACGACCAGAATAAATAAATAAAAAAGTCAGAGGTGTTGTGGGACACACGATAGGAGCGTGGCTCTAAACTTATTCAACGTTTATTTTAAAGAAATTTCTTAACAGCACTGTCATCTGCCATGTTTCAACACTAGTTTCGCTACAGTCCGCTAGAGAGCGCCAATAATAGCAAAAATCCAATTTAATGTGTCGCATTAGACAAGCGGGAAAGGGTTGGGAAGCGGAGGGGGGGTAGGTAGGTTGGAGGGGGCCAGGGAAGGGGGAAGGAGCCGCGTGTAACCCCTGTAAAAGAGCTTCGCTCCAAAAATACAATGAATAGCCAAAAATCAATTTGTTTCTCAACATATTCTTCATGAGCGTTAATACACTTTTTCACATGTATATGTATACCAATTTTAAATTTTGAAACGTTTATTCCACTACTCTGTGGTGACCCAGGAAACACATTTTTGATATTCTTCAATCTCTGCTGGCGATGAAAATTGTTGACCGCGTCTTTGGTCTTAATTTTCAGGAACAAGTCACAAGGTGTCAAGTCGGGACTTTATGGAGAATTACTCATGAGTTGTACGTTTTTCGGTTGCTTTTACGGAGTTCGTCGATAACTTCCGGCAAGCAAATGGTGTGTAGCAATCAGCATTCAGGGTACGATGATTCTCCAAAGCAACAGTACGTGTGCAGATGATTCCAAATCCACATATCCAATTTTCCTAAAATCAGAAGTGGTCAACCGCTTCGCAGCACTTTGCACGCGTGCCACTTTGGTTGAGTTCGGTTCATCTTGAAAGACCCAAATAGTCGAATGATGCATTGTTTCGAGGTCGTAGCTGTAAATCCATGTTTCGTCATCTGTTACTATTTTCCACACCAAATTTGACATTCTTTGAATCTGCCGTGACGCATCCCGTTTTTGGAGCTTTAAATTGTATGAAAAAGCATTCGACTCTGTAGAAATTTGAACAAACACTAGCATATTACCGGGTTGACGAGCGTTAAATTCGCTCGATCGAGCACACGTACAAGAATGCCACAGCCTATTCGAGTCCAGTTCTGGGAAAGAAAAAAAATACCTCGGAGTTCTTCTATTACCATAATATTTACATGTCGAAGGAGGCTTATATCGTCCAGGAATGGACCAGGTGTACAAATGCCACAATGGCGATGAAGTAAGGCCACAAATGCGTAGATCTCCACGAAATAAAAGACTAATTGAAATGACGAAAAAATAATTTATTCCATTCAAAATTAAAAACACCGACAAATTACGGGGCAGATATAATGTTTTTTTTTTTTCACTTAAAAGCTCTAATTATTAAGAAAAGAACGAGTCGTATTATCCGCTCCTCAATTTGTGCTTTTTATTTATTTTAGGCAATTTGAATATGATTATCGCATATTTCAATATCCACCGATACTCAGACAAAGGCCTGTCAAATTTTGACATAAGTAATCATGAAATGAGCACATAAATCTTAAGTATGAACGACACAACTAAATTCACACACTTAAAATAAGAAAGGAAATATGAAAAACCCAACAGAGGACAACACGATGTCAACATTGAATGCGATATCGAGTGCCATATATCGGGAATTTCGCCTTATTTTCTAAATAAGCTAGTAATTTCGTCGATATGACGGGAATAAAATAATAACAAGATGTAGATTATTTTTGGATTCAATATGTTCGCCGGCCTACACATTTTGCTTAGTCAAATAATGCGAAATATCGTAAAACACGAAAAGCTCTTATAAAACGATAAGGAATGAATTATTGGCGCAAATATAACGACAACGATAAGTGGACATCTTGGTGCTATTCGCCTGATCCTTTAAAACACTAATTAGTCATATGAATATTAAAAATATAAGCATGAGCTTTAAAGAGTTAAAGTTTGCTTACCGCCGGAAAGATATAATCTCTAAGTACTGCTGGTGTCTGACAGACATCCACAAACGAACGTTTCGATCATAGTTGATTGTTTTTAATCAAATCCGTGTTTTTGAAATAATTTTATCTTTCCGGGGCTCAATGGCTTTAAGAGCTAAGTAAAATGTACTACAACGACATTAGTACAATGCCATATTCAGAAGTACTTTCGATATATACATAAATGTCAATTGATATCAAGACTCGTTGATGACTCCAAATGGACAGTTCTCAGGGAATTCACTTCGAGGACTATGAAACCTCAATGTCAAAACCTTCAATCGATCGCGTTTTGATTTTTAAAAATTGTAGCTAAAAACATGGATTTTTAGTTGGACCCCACTGTTGAAATGGCTATTTTGAAAAATGGTCCATTTATGTACAATAAAAGCACAAGTCCCAGAGATTTTCCAGATTTTGAGATAATTGCTTATCGCTGAGTTCTAAGCAGGTATGTAAAAGACAAAAAATTACATTGGCATCACAGCTACAGCTGCGCAAATGCAAATATCTTTAAGTAAACCGACAGGTTGTTTTCTAGGGAAGTTGTGGGTCATAATCCTATGAACAGCATTCGGTTGTGATCTTATAAGTAATTAAGACCACAGTTTTGTTACAGGTACTATATAGATGTGCCCATTATAGGGAGGGAATCATTACACATGCGATGTATGACTGTTATAATTGGACAGATTCTTATGTAGGTATCTACCCAAGAATCTTTCACATGAAAAAGAAGTGTGAATGCGTTCTATACAGTTGGTAACTTTCACAATATTCTGCTAAAACTCTTCTTAAAAACCGGTATTAACACTATCGGTCCCAATGCTCGAAGGACGATAGCGATGTAGGATGATAAATGGACAGTGTTACTGTCGCTTTTCTGTCCTAAATTAACTTGTCGACTAGAAGTGGGTCGCTGACTAAGCAGTGGAATTTCATCATGGAACGATGCAGCGGAATTAAGTCGAGACGTGTGGATTTCCAACCATGGAGAGAATGGCAAAGAAAAACCACCACACCATTGTTCATAGTTACACCACGGCTGCAAGTTCAAACAGTGTAGGTTCGGTCTTCCGGACAAGAGAAGAGAAAATTGCAGTCGTAGTTACCAGTTCAATATCGGACGCAGCACTAAAAGAAGAGCATGGGCGCAACACAGATTAATAATTGATCAATATATTCGAACCCATAAAATATATCCATTTTTTAAAAAATACCATCTCTATCAACTTGCGCCCCCAACCTGGAATATTACGATGAAACAAAATGACATGCCATTCGTTTTACCATAATTGTGACTTCTACATATTGATCAAGTGAAATTTCTTGGCAGAAACTAGAAAAATTTAAGTTCCTTATTCCGGGCAAAAAAGTGCATGAAAAAAAGTACAAGATTGTGGCACTATACTAAAACGTTTAAAACAAAAAAGAAATAGAAAACAATATCACAGAACGACTGTAAATTTACACTCTGTAGTGTATGATTTCTCATCAGGAAAAATCGGCACCATCCCACGAGGAAGAACTGCCCAAACAGGCCAAAGGTTAAACAATAAACTAAAGAGATTCCTCGATGTAGGTAGCGTTTGTAGAGTAGCATTCAGCGATGGTCCTTCAGTGTTCGGTGTTGTCGTGGCGTTTCTTGGGATGCTTGGAGTGATGTTTCCGCTGCGGTTGCAGCGTACTATACGTCTGACGAGCTACACTGCTGCAATAACAAAATTATTAGTCGTTGATAATTGATTTTAATCAACAACAAAAAAATCCCCAGATGTACGTATATTTAATATCTAGATTTCTGGCTAATTCAAAACCTACAGCAGAAAAAAAAATTGACTGAAATTGTCAGGCATTTTTATTGATTGCAACATGTGATCGACAATAAATAGTGAAAAAATTTACAGACTTTTAAAAAGATATAGTTATCGCCTTGCAATTATCTACTTAAATAATATTAGTTATGATAAACTTTCAGGTTTCCGGATAAATAATGTGTAAACAATAGTTTAATGAAGGCGGTGTTTAAGCACCTCAAGATAATATGCACTTAAGTTTAAGTACGAACTAACATTACATCAATCAGTATTCTAAGCATGCCTAACAGTAGGCTCATTACCTGCAATAAGCATGTTAAGATTCACAGATAACGATGATGTCTCGTGTACACCGATCTGTAATCGACGAGAATATAAAACTAAGCGCTTTATGCAAAAGAAAGAAGATAATAAGTGTAGTGTGAAACATGCACTAGCTTCTATGGAAGAAGTTATACAGTAGCGATTGCTATACTGCTCTGTTTAATAAATACTGGGAATCGTTCAATAAAATATTAGCGTATTAATTGTCCAAATCTATTTTGTCACCTTTGAAAAAGACCCCATTTGATGTTATTTAATTACTCTAACAGTCGTCGTCGTCATCGAAACACCTCTTTTGTACGTTCTGATATTGCCTTCAGCTCTTTTGTCGTGAATTTTCATGGCTTCAATGGACTCAAAACGTCTTCCGCGAAACGGTAATTTAAATTTAGGGAACTGGAAAAAGTAATACGGGGTCATATTTAGTGAATAGCGTTAGGGGTGCTCGGTCGAAGACATTCATTGAGATTTTGACATATTATCGTTATGTAATATTCAAGAATGTCGTTCCGCAACTTAGATGTGTTTTTTTTTTTTCAGATTCGGCTCGCTATCGAATCGTCATTCTCGGAGCCGAGGCTCGTGGATAGTTCGCATGCCAAACCTGTAAACTCTCGTTCGTTCACCCGTTATGATGCGTTTCAGGAGTGTAGGGTCCGAACTGCTTCGCTCGAGCTTCGTTTTCGACGACCTGTTTGCAGTGACTCATTGAGGAAAATCGTAGAGCGCACTCGAGGTCGACTAATCTAACTGAGAGAGATGCGACAATTAAATACGTCGCTAACAACTTAAGTCCTTTTCATCTCGAATAGCTTTTACGCGGTCTTTTTAAATGAACAATTCCTGGTATCTATTTGACATTAGTACATAAGTATATTGCTATAATGTAATATTATGCATATGTGAGTTTTAAAGTGTGTTTAACGCTGACAATGCTGCCATTTAGGCGGAAAATACAAGGAGCGGGTATTACCTACACATTAAGGGCAAATGCAGCATGTCGAAAATGGCATACTTTCTTATGAATATTTTGAACATATGCATAGATTAGAGCAAAATTACCGTCCGAATATGCGACAACAAACCGGAACTGGCATTTGTCACAACGGATCTAAGACAGGGAGACAGTTTAACCCCAGTCTCGTTCAGTATGTCCCGGAGAGAGCGGCGAGAGAACTCCGACAATTTGACGGTTAAATGTGGTGAAAATTGTAAGGACTCTTATCTCTTAAGTGTTAAAGGTATGATTGAAAGTAAAGCAGAGGAAAGTTAACTTATAGATACAGAATAAAAAGGCAGGAATACCTGCGAGTACATAATATAATATAATCTTTGCTCTGAGTTGATCTTTAAGGAAGCCGAAAGTGGAGTCAAAGTAAGCTGCGCAAACATCAACAACATAAGATCTGCAGATGATATAGAACTCCAGCTCCACACTGCCAATGGTAGGAGAGAATGCCGTGAATAGGTTGAAGCTGACCAAAGCATCAATGAAGTGCCAGTAAACACACCTGCAGTTGCAACTCAGGGAATTAGACTAGAGGATACTGGCAACGTTATTTATCTTGGCCGCAATTCGAACAACGACTGAGATGTGAGCGAGGAGATAAAAATTCCATTGTAAAATGCAAAAGTGCATTCTTTAAGATGAAAAAGGTATTTTGTGGAAGAAACATCAATGTACGAGTAAAGATCGGACTTCTAACATGCTAAGCTTTCTCAACATTAATACGTGAGATAGAAAGCTGAAGAGCAGCATGCGTAAGTCACAGACGAGTCGTCGAGAGAGCTCGAAGCCTTCGAAATGTGGGTCTATCGGAGGATTCTATATATGAGCTGGGTTGACAGGATCAGGAATGAAAATGTCCTTAAGCGAGAACGTAGAAATATCGAGGCATTATGCATCTAATAATTTAAGGCAAAATAGACAGAAGAAGTGCGAGACCAAAAATATTTTGGCTCCGTAATCTATGGAAGATACCTAATCCTAGTTTCGAGCGGAGCGGCAGCCTATAAAGTGTAATAACCAATATTCTGAAGTGTCCCGATTGAGCGGGTAGTTTTAAAAAATATATAGGATCGCCTAGAGTCTGACGAATACTACAGATTAAGATAGCTGATAGCTAGACAGTCGTTCAGCGTTACGAGCGTCGAAGAACCGAAAGGTTTCTTCAAAACTCACATTAAAATGCCTTACGGTACAAGATCGCATGTCACAATTGAATTGAGTCAGCCTGATATGAGCAAAAAGGGATACAGTGGAGTACGCGGGAATGGAGAGCTAATGAGAAAAGGTTTAATGAGACCCGTTATCGGACCTCAGCGAGTGCCGCCACTGGCAGAGGAATACACGAAAGGGTTCTGTACGAAAGGACAAGAAGCCGAGTAAAGGATATATGGAAAATGGCAAAATGTAAGCAGGCAGAGAGCCATTATAAATCCCAGCCTGCGACTAATGAGATAATGCATGGAGCTCTCCAGAACTAATCTGGCAATAGTAGTGGGCGTGCTCCTTGGGCATCGTAGACTCTATAGGCACTTCCACATTCTGGGAGAAGCGGAAGAGGCAACATGCCAGTGCTGTGATATTAAGGAGACGACAGAGGAGCATGTCCAACGTTGTCTGCAAGGAGAGAGAGAGAGAGAGCATCACAGAAAAGTATGTGTCAGATATGGCTGAGATATGTGGGAACCGCCCATCGTGCATCATGGATCCTGCGGATGTTATCGGGCGTGGGCTGGTTGCAAAATCTGTAGGTAAGATAGAAATTGTGAGGGGACATGCACAAAGGCCCTGCATGGAGGACCAAGTGTGGGTACCAAGCAACTGGTCAACCAACCCCAGCCACAAAATGAACATATGATCACTTGTAAGATTAAGATAACCAACATTCGGTAGTGGACATAGCACTAGAAGAAAACGATCTAACCTTCTGTAAAACCTCGGATTAAAAATACCTGAGATCACATTTACAGATGGAGGAAATCAACATCGTGTTTTAATGACATATTTTGAAGCACTCAATTTTTAAAGAAGTTTATTAAAAAATGCAAAACCTTTGTATGTAAGAAGCAACTGGAATTTGACCGTTCTTCAACGAAAGGATTGCACATAATTGTTGCTGTTCTTGGTATAACGCAAAAGCATCGAGCTATGTTTAATTATGCCATTTTTATTTCTAAGACGCATAACAGCTGAAAGTCGAAATTCCCAGATTTCCAAAATACTGATGAGTTCAGTGTTTTACATCTTTTGTAACAGAAGTTGATGAGTGCATTTTTGATCATGTTTAATGACATTTTTTTTGCTTAGAACCAATCTTTAAATTCATCGATAGCTTTGTTCACGGTTATCACCAATACCAATAAGTTGGGACTTGCAGCTTGAAATTCAGCAACGTATTGCAACTAAGATCATTAGTATATATCAGGAATAACAGTGGTCCTAATATAGATCTTTAATGTGCTCCAACTTTACCTATGCCAGAAATGAGTCAAATTGTCAGATGATTTTTGTTAATGTGCTTGACTTCAACAAATTATCTTCTACCATGCAAATAGGATTGAACAAGCTAACCCTCTACTGAAACCGCTAATGAAACTCGGGATGGTGAATGAAAAGTTTATCAATTAGTTCCTGGTGTTCGATAGAAAGAAACGGTGCTAACAAGTCCCCAGTCGGTAGACACTGATGAATGGATGTGTCGAAAGACTGATCTTTTGTGGTGTGGATGTGTGGCAACAAAAAGTAGAGCACCATCAAGCATTGCAGAGTATTGTTCAACAGTAAATATATGGCTGGCCATATTCAGCAAAATGCTTGTGTAAGGGCAATCATGCCATGGGCTGTTATACTAATTACATTTGCCATTATAAAATCATGATATTAGGTCCTTCCTCTGGAGAGACAAGTTTGTCATTTTTACAAATAATATTAATGCGTAAATATAATTTTTCTAAAAACACATTTTGCTAAAAACAATAGTTGATTTTTACAAAATACCGACATTATCTTTGAGATTTACGCTAGGTTACGGGTTATGTTAGGTTACGGGCTGTTAGTTTATCGGTTAAGGGTGTTAGGTTATGTCTGTCTAGAATTGATTTAAGTATATAAGAATATGATCCCAGCAAAAGCATTTTTGACATGTTTCACTGATTTTTCGCCACGTAATTCTCGTAGTATTAAGGAGTATATCGAAATGAGACTTAATCCGAATGTAATTTAGAGCTTTATTTACCTATCCATACATAATTTTGTAATACTTCACCAATTGTGATCCTACGAATTGATGGTTTTCCGGTATACATGACGCCGACACCTAAGCAGCAAAATTTGTACAATTTATAGGAGTAACTAATTTAACTATAATATTGGGTTAGTCACAAAAAAGGGTTATTAAAATAATGGTTTTATTCTGAAATGTTAACCAACATTGATTTAGTTATTTTACACATTATGTTTACATTTAGCAATGAAGAATAATGAATGATAGCCTTGGTAAATGGTGTATAGAGCGTTATTAGCTAACTAAACAAATGCCGGTTACAATACAGAATATTAATATATTAGCAATACTTAGTTACAAGGCTAATGAACTCTTTTTCAGCTAGCGACTGAAATTAATTCATAGTTAGCATTAATTTAATTATTTATCCCTCTCTGTGAGTCAGTCTCGTAGCGAACCAGACTGGCGATCTGTATTCTTTTGTATAAGTTAGACGTTAGTTCTGCTTTGCTTACATAGGTAAGTGCCAATAATAATTTTACCTGGGAGTGGGGTTCGTAGATGGCGACGACGATAACGTGAGAGGGTTCGACGTATGCCTTAGCGGTCTTCGAGCACTCGGTACTTTCCCCAACGAATGTCTATAGACAACAACTACTATTTACAACCATACAAAGCGAGAAACTTAAAAATAAACAAAATTGCATGCAGGATGAAATAATTGTGCTGAGTGAGAGGGGAAGATATTTTATTATAGGAATCTGAGATATAGCAGCAATCAAAATACAGCAGAATCCGAAAAAGACACTACCACCTTATGTGTTTTCCTACATAAATATGCATTTTATTGTACGTGAATATTTTTATAATAAGTATGCGTTCATTACAGGCTTATCCAAGCTTACTGGATGAAAACCTAAATTGCATATACATGTTATCCAGGTTTTCATATATAGGTTTCCATTTTATATATGGGTTCATGATATATTAAATCATTATGTTAATCAAAATATGTTAAAAAATTCATACACAAGTTATCCAGTCTTATTGGACGAAACCTTAAACTTCATGAAAAAAGAGATATTTGAAATACTAATTAAAATTAAAATTCGTGTTGAAAAACAAAACAAAATTTAAAAGTTGTTTCAGGATAATTTGAATTATGACTCGCTCGTATTGGCGTTTGCGTTTGTGGTTGTTTATGAATTAGTATTAAAAACTCAATTGAGAGCTGAAAATGTTTATTCTTTGAGTAGCAGGGTATATGAGTTATGAAGGTTTATGGCTTTTAATGTTTACGATAAGCCCTGTTTCTAAATGTAATTCCAAAGCATGGTGACAGTCATTTTGTTTTTCTTGTAAAATATGCTGCAAAAACTGATATGCTCGGTAATAGTGGGTGCCTTTATTATTAATTTTACCGACCCAATAAAATCAGTGCACGGAACAAAATGACAAGTTAAGATGCCCTTGAAGAGAATACATTCGGGGGGGGGGGGGAGGAGGAGCATACTACTGCACTTTTACCAAAGAAATACAAGGTGTCCACCAGCAAAAATTTCACTAAAACGCCAAAATAATAAATAATTCTTTAAAAATGTATATTTTATTTGTGGCAAAATTTTCAAAGAATTATTTATTATTTAGGCTGAAATCAGACAAAATTGAAATAAAAAAAAACTATGCTACCAGGAAAAGATATTAAAAGGCTAAAACTGACATTGTTTAGCCAGTTAGGTTCCATCACCTCTAATTTAGTGTGTTTTTGTATTTTTTGCAGGTGTCCATGTTTATTAAGACTACATTTGGCTACAGAATGTGCCCCATTTTATTAGGTCCTTAGCTATGTAGCTTAGCCGTTTTTTCACATTAGCCATATTGAACTTGGATAACATTGGTTAATAATTGGAATTCCAAATTCCAATAAATTTCAATTCAAAGTATTGTTATTCCTTTTTCAAACTCAGTTAATCATTTGTTTTTCTGTCATTTGTTATCGCTCCGATATCTTCGAGCTTTCAGTCAATAAATAAAAGTCGTGGCAGCACCGCAGCAGAAACGGAAAGCAATATCAATAATGCATATGGACCAAACGCCATGAACAAACTCGTTTGATCGTTTCCGTTTCGGCAATTTGGAGCTCGAGAACGTACCCCCTGGACCACCGTAGAGCAAGGTGGATAATGAATTAAGCTATTATCAGCTTTCAACAATATTGAGTCATTTGAGTAGTCGGCACAGTAAAGTAGCTCGAAGACGGTAGCTGCAAAAATGCATCGACGTTTGAATTGCTTTTCTGAACGGTCACCATATTTAAGAGAATCTGAATCAGATTGACACTTGTGACGAAAAATAGATCTTGTATGATAAGCGTAAGCGTTCATCGCAGTTGTTGAATCGAGCAGATAGATGCAGCTAAGACAATGTCTAAAATTCAAATCAGTCAGAAGAAGCCGACGGTCTGGTCAACCGCCCTCGGCCATTACTTCTGCACGACAAAGCACGACCGCACACTTCACAGCAAACAAGTTGCAGGAGTTGCGACTGAAGACTCTTCGTCGCCCACCCTACGTAAGTACTTAGGCGAGTGCTACACCTTGCTCCGACATATTTCTACACCAGAATAACCAACTTCCATTGAAATGGCCAAATTGCATAGATAATAGTATTTAATATTATGACTAAATAAATATATATTTCTCATGAAAAAAATCTGGTTTTAAACTCCCTTTGTAGAGAATCAACGTCATAGGTAAAAGGACCTAATAATTCTCATATACCATTACAAAAATACAAATTTCATACTACATAGAAAAAGCTTTACATAAATACAATTCACATGCAGAGTTTTCAATTTGATTTACCTGGGAGAAACGTCAGGAGCCGGTAAGGCCAACTGAGGACTGCGGCTGCCGCTGGCCCCCGGAGCCGACGGCATGATAGCTCGGTTCTGCTGGCGATTAGAACGTGATCCGTAGGTCGACGAACGCTGCTCAAACTCTCTGTCGAATAATTTAATTTATTGTTAGTGAAGGGATTGCATATGAAGTAATTCTACTTCAATAAATGAGTCCATGGGATAGTAACACGCCATGTGAATGGTGGTCAAGATAACATCAACGTCATTGAATATTCCTGCAAAACATCATGATGTAGATGAGTATGAGATGTTCTACTAGCTGGCTTCGACTACAGCGTTTCATGGTTTAGTTGGTTAGTGTCAAGCTACGGGCGAACCCGCCACCCCAGAATGTTTCAATGAAATTTATCGTTATATCGCCCTGAGATGAATGCAGACTTGTGTACGAAGACAACCCACATATCGAGCTCCGCTACTGCCCGTCAAAGACCTTTATAGCAAGGCACTGAGCAAAGACACCCAGCGGGCAATCTCACCCCCTTGACTCCCACATTTAGAAGGGTTTCTCCATCCTCCCATCTGGTCACAGGTTCGAAGTCACTTGCGCGGCTTCTAGCTGATGTAATGTACACGGTATTCCATGACTTGAAACTATAGCGGATCTGAGGTGTCTTTTACTCAGCGAATATCATCCGAGATTCGGTGGCCTACGGATCGATTCTAAGGATGAGAGACATTAGGTCACATCTAACTCTGAAATATTGGGGACCCATGGCATCCTATACTCGGAGTGCCACCCGAGATCGGGCAGTCACCGGGCCATTTCTAAGGATAGGCAACTATAGCTCGACACATACACCTGCGTATTTGGAAACATACGTTCCCAGACCCCTCCGGGTCTCAATTGATTGACAACACGGCCGGTATTCCCGTCCCATGTGTCACCCGTCCAGTTCCGCCCGAGGTTCCGTCCTCAGATCCACAGCACAGCGGGTTCACCAGGTTGGTCCCTCTTTGAGGCTCCCGGATAGGAGCTGTCCCGCGAGTTGAGCCAGCCAACTTGACTTACATCGGGTGTCATGGTTCAGTTAGGGGTGTCTTGCTGCAATGACCGATAAATGCGAGTACTTTTGGGCCGCATCAGAACTCCACCGCAGTAACCATACTTTATAGTCGATGCTGGTCTGGCTTACAGATGATCTCTTTTAAGGTGCCACTCCAATTTCCTTCTGACCTGGAAAACGTCCATGCTCTGCCTTCTGAGCTGCGCTATTTTGCCGACTCTTTAATATAACATGCTCATGAAAATCGATAAGCGAAGTCTTGATTTAAAATTGCCGAGTAATATCTAACACTTTAAACTCATTAAAATCATCTTAAATAAGTTAAATCTCCTTAAATCACTTTAAAATCATACATGTGCCTTTATGCCATGAATTTTAGGCCGAAGTAAGACTATGTTTCTGATGCAATCTGACTAGTGGATATTCATGATTTCCTGGAGGACTAGGGTGGGGCGGCATTCAAAGGGAGGCGCAAAATTCAAAAATTATGAGACAAATCAAAATCAATAAAAAAAAATTAAATAATCCCGCAAGTGATGAGCTTTGGCAAGGGACAACAGGCAGCAAACAAGCACAATCGTCTCATAAGGTGTGGGCAGTGTTGCCAAGCCGAGGTTTCAAGTTTTAACCCTATTGACCGTGTTCAAAAGCATCTCCAGGATCCTAGTATGAATTTTCATAATTCTGCCTTGGATATAAAAGCCCTCCAAGATTATAACATCAGGGAAGCAATTATTAAAATGTTAAACTTGTTTAGAAAGACCTGTATTTTATTTTTGCTGTTATTATGGTCCTCTACAATCAGAAGACATGGCCAATCTTCATTGGCTAGGTTACTGAGAAATGAATATTTGCACAATTTGGAGAAGTTTTGGGTTATTTTAAAATACTTTTCTTTTTTGCACTTGTTTTCAATGGAAAGAAAAAATGCCTTCATGATCAGAAAGACAAGTGAAGAGGAATCTTGATGTAATTGAACTATGAGACAAATTTGAAGAAAAAAAATGCGACAGTGTAAAGCAATTCTCGTTGCATTGTGAACTGAGAATTTAGGCCAAAATTATTTAGGATTATATTTATATTATTACACTTTGCCACTGAGTTGGCTAGAAAATCTATATTTATGTCGGTACATAATATTATTATATTATTTCTAAAGCGTATATTGTTAAATGTCCATTTGGTGATCGATAGTGAGAAAATGTAAATGTTGCTTTCATTAATCCTAATACAATAGCATTCAAAATGGCGGTCCAAGCGGAGATGATAGATAACACTGAGGCAATGGTTAATTGTTAATGTCGTTTTTTTACTTAGATCATGGTACCACCCAGTTTAAAGATTTTCCTATGATGGTATGCGTCAATATAAATTAATGAACATGGTAAATTTAATGAAGTCTTCGTTTTGTTTCTGCAGTGTTTAACTAAACATACTATGTCAACCTTTTCATTTAGTTTCAGTAAAATGTCCATGTATAGGGCAACTAGTGATGAGGTATGTCATAATGCTAACCAATGTCTCTCTGTAGCTAGTAACTGGTTTAAAAGGAATGAACTATTATTAAACCCCACCAAAACAGTAGCCATGCAAT
>JAOPUG010000033.1:1471510-1487511 GCA_027564375.1 Micropterix facetella | reverse complement strand
ACACACACACACACACACACACACACACACACACACACACACACACATATATATATATGTAATCTACTTGGTAATTCTCGATAATTTAAAAAGACCAGGATGCTAAAATTCAGCAAAAAAATCATTTAAAAAAAATCATCACAAAAACTAGTGATTTTTAATCAGAATCTGAAAATCATTATGTCAATTTGCCTTTCTTGACCTGTCCGTAGTATTACGTAGGATTGTCCAGTTCCATACATTCTCAAGCTGCGTCTTTCTGGGGGGGGGGGGGGTCATGATGTGTATTCATATCATGAAGGCATTTCTAGTTAAGACAATATTTACAAAGTGGCACTTGATCTTTACGGCAATTGTATGGCGACAGACTGTAGTTGTTCTTGCTAAAATTGATAAAAATTATGTCAATTAATTATTATACTTATAATAAATGTTCATATTTAATGTATAAATGGGATTTTCTTTACTTTGGCATATAAAATGTACTTTTTCATGAGAATTTCATTTTCGGTTTCCTCTCGTCGCCAATGGCGAAACCTCGCTTTCAGTTGTCTAGTCTCACAGATGATGTACTCTCCGTAGATATTGGAGAGAATGGATGCTTGTCGCACTTCCTATTTGTCTCGAACACTTTTAAACAGTCGGTGACAACTCTTACGTAGGATTGGTTATCGGTGCATGTAGAGGTCTCCGATAAGACCAACCAACCAGGTGTTCAGGATCTTCTATTTCTAGCAGCACTTTCCATGGCTTTTCTCATCTTACGCAGTACTGATGTGGCATAGTGGTTTGGTCACCTGTTCTTACGTTGTAAGGTTCCAGGTTCGATTCCTGGCAGGGAAACTCTTTTCCGTTGGGATAAAATTAACGGAATAGCATCCGAATTCTATTCCATCGAATGCAAAAACATGACATACACTTACACACATTTCATTGTAGGGTTGGTTTTAAGAAATGTTGTAAGACAATAAACCCGCCCATTGTGAAATGTCCACAATAAAGAGTTAGACTGAATAAATAGATAGACTGATCCTATTTTTCTTCTCCAGGATGCTGAAATAATCGTGAAAGGCATCGATCATAACGTTCGCACAACTGCCGATGGAGCTTATTGGCGACTTTTGATTCCTGGCAAATATGTCATATTTGCAAATGCAGTAGGGTAAGATAACATTTTGTCAGTATTTTATTCTTGACAATTCTGACATGTGAAAGAATGATATTAAAAGAAGGATATTGGTCATTTTATTTATTTGTTTATTCACTGAATAAATTTATTTTTTTTATTCGAAACCAATGCATTGAAAAAAAAAATTAATAGAATGTCAACTAATAACTAATCAAATAGAATGTCACCTAAAATACTAGCTATCGCTTATCAATAAATAATTAATTGCCTGTAATTTAAACAAATGAGGGTTGACGGTGAAAATATCTAGATCAGGTGCCATTGAGTTAATGTTATTTAAGTGCCGCAATGCACGCGGGAATAAGTTCCACCTCGTAAGGTTGGTGTGTGAGAACTGCTCCGCGAAAAGATGGTGCGGCCGAGCACGAAGATAATTATTAGGCACGAAAAGATCTACCTTAGCTAGTAAGCTAGGGTTATCAGTTTCGCCTCGAATCTGATTAAAAATATAGGACATGGTCAGCATTTCTCTTCTGAGACAGAGAGAATTATAGCCAACCATGTCGAATACAAAAATGGATAATATCCGTACTGCTTGATGTACAAATATCTCAAAAAACACTTCTGTACCAAGGTACAGAAGTGCTGGATAAGTCCAGCATGAGGATATAGGTATCTTCATGCGGATTCCTAATAGCTGCATTCGTTTCCATGCGACTTTAACAATTGAGTTGTACAATGTGTGCATAACCCGAATATTATTGAAATATTTGGAATGTATCACAAACCCTAGAAAGAATTCCATATCACCAGCCCTAAAAAGTCATACGAAAAAAAAAGGATATTGAAAATTGAAAGAGCCTCCAAATAAGTGGACTAAAGCGAGAAACAGATAGCACTCTACTCCACTCTTTTGCACTTGATAGCGAAATAGTTTATTAAGCCGGTTGTGTATTAGACTATTCTTCTATTCTATTATAGCGCCGTTTCCTAAGTGATGGCTTAAGCTGCATATTCATGGGTAAACATTTGTTGTGCAACTTTTTTTCATCTATTGAATGATTTGGATTACAACATGTTAGGGTACGTAATAAGCATCTGACTTCAAATGATAATGTGTTATTTCATTTGTCCGTTGCACAAGCCTGAAAGCCTGTTCAGTTAATTACCTGCACCTAAGAGGATGTATTATAAATACGTCTGAAACAAGAGCATTCTACATTATGTCAATCACGGCCGGTTTTCTTTCCGGAGAAGATGGAGTGGTGGTTTATTCGGTTATGTTGAGTTTTTATTATTATATATTATTATTATATACAATACTACAAATTAAATAAATATTATTTAATTTTAGTATTGTATATAATCATGAAATTTATTATTATTATATACAATACTACAAATTAAATAAATACCATGATCTCGCAAATGCCGTCACCTGGAACGGCTTCACTGTTCACCTTCACGCGGTGGAAGTTGGCGCTCGCTGCCTCCCAGCTAAATCTCTATTTCACCTATTTAAGGATCATGGCCTCTCCAGGAAAATAATTAACTCCTCCCTAGAAAAAATATCTAAAACCGCGATTTCCGCATCTCAGATTCTATGGCTTCTAAGGGGGAGTGAATGGGGTGGTAAGGTAACGCTCACATGTGGCAAGACAGCTGTCCTAAATATACCACAGCCGGTCGTTAGTCCGGAGGCCACAGCTCACCCCCCAGAAGTGTAAAAATAGTATTATAATGGGCCCGACCTTGGTCGGTGAATTCCATGGCAGCTCTGTTTGTACTTACTTACTTGGTCTGAAATAAAAAGAAAAAATTGTGCTGTTCTCACAATTTATGCTGGATGCCACCTTAACTTCAGTACATTGTGTTTTCTTAATTTATTGTCAGGTAATACTTTCCCTACATTGTGGAAATAATAATATTTAAAGTTAACTGCCTTATGGGTGTTCTGTTCTGTATTTGTTTAATTTATCACTAGAACCTATTCACAAAAGTGGATCCGTCTCACTAAAAGTATTAGTCGCCCATAAAAAATCTACTTATTTTGAATATAGCTGAACTGTAGTGAAACAGGACTTTAATTAAATTGTAGTAAAACAGGACATTTAAATAATTGATTTTTATTGATATTTTAATATTTTGTTGGGCCACCTTTACCCTTAATTACAGCAGCAATTCTTTTAGGCAAACTCCTTACTAGCTTGCCGCACTCTTCCTTAGAAAACTACTGCCATTCTTGTTTTAAAACATTTTTATTGTTTTTTTTTCAATGTTATGGAGTGGTTCCATATCTGACTTAAACATACCCTGGAGACTGGGCTGGTCAGTCCAGAACATTGACATTTTCTCCGAAACCTTGCAACCTTTGCAATCGTAGCAAGACAATGCACCTTGCAACGATTGCTGATTTATGGCAAGGTCCATTGTCTTGCTGAAATGTGGAATTTTCTATATTCAGATCTACGAACGTTTAATAAAATGATGGTGCAGAGCAGTTTCCAATATATGTATGTATTTGGCGGAATCCATCCGACCTTCACACAAGCATTTCACCAATCCATCGGGCGCCATGCAACCCTAAACCACACTGCCTTCAGCGTGTTTCACAGTAGGGAGGACACACTCGGGAAGGTATTCTTCATCTACTCTTCGTCTTACACATATCACACAAAAAGTACCAAAAACCTGATTTTTTTTTAACAAAATTCTACTTTTTTATTTACAGTAAACCATTTTATGATTATGACTTAATCCATGTTTTTGCAGAAGTGTTAAATCAAGATGTACCTCAAAATTTCACTCCTCGGACCACCAATGTCCGCCGACCATTTCTCCTCTGTCCAATAGTTTATTGCCCCGTCCATTTTATTATTATGATTTAACCCATGTTTATAACAAAAAAGAATTAAATCAAAATGTGACTCCTCCGACCAAACAATATTAGACCAATTCTCCTCTGTCCAATGTTGATGCCTCGCAGCCCAATCAAACCGATATTTTTTGTTCTTTTTAGATATCTATGGCTTTTTCCTTGCCTTGCAGCCTTTGAGGCCAGGGTCGCGAACGTGATTAACAGCCCGATAAAATCTCGCCTGTTATCTAAATTATCCTCGAAAGATTCCGACAAACTATTAAAAAAAATTAGGTGGTTCCTAGGGATAATTGCCGGAATTTTATAAAAAATACAGTGGAACCTCTCATAACGAGTAAAACAAAATGTAAAAAAAATGGCTCCCTTAGCGAGCAACATTTCGTATAACTAGTGACGAGGTGACTGAAGGGACCAATATCACTCTCAAGGAGTTTTGGAAAGGTCATTTCCACATCGTTGGTTGCCTCAGGATGATTGATAAGGCTTGGGAAGGGGTTACTAAGAGGACCCTCACTTCTGCTTAGAGGAAGCTATGGCCAGAGAGCATTGTCGAATATAACTTTGAGGGGTCTGAGACAGTTCCTGTGGAGTCAACAGTCAACGAGATTGTGTCTTTCCCAAATAGTATGGGACTGGAGGTGGATAACAATGTATATACGAGCTTGTGGAAGAGCATAACCAAGAGATGATCACAGAAGAGCTTATGGAATTGTGTCATGTTTCACAGCAAGAAGTTGTGGAGGAGAGGTGGTTTCCTAGGGATAATTGCCGGAATTTTATAAAAATATAAGGACTGCTTATAATTAAATAAATCGAAAAAAATAAAGTTTATAATAAAATATCATTATAACATCGCCTGTACAATCAATGATTGTATCTATTTGATCGTCATTACTTTGGGAAGCTCTGCATGATTTGTAAGGGTAGGTTTTCACCCCGCCCAGGAAAAGATGTGGTCACCAAAACAAATAGTATTCAATTTGCCAGCTATCCAAATATTTGGAACACAAAACAGAATGGGCAGATGGCAGATAATGGCCACTAACCATTTCTTAATGATGGCCAAATTTAGGGTATCGAGTTTTACGTATCTTGGCCATCCAACATATTATTTTCTCCTTGACCTAAAATAAAACAACATGTGGTTTGACACTTTCAGTAATTTATTTATATTCGAAAAATAATACAACCTATGAAACCAAATCCGACACAATAAATCAAAAATAAATTCACCAATTTACAAACAACCAGGAATGTACAGCAGAAACACAGTAAGTGATGACGAAACAAAAAAAAAAATAGACACCGTTTCACCTATAATCCAATTTCACCTAATTTTATATCTACACAATCTACTATGCGACATTTATAATTAATTGCTAAATACGAAATCGAGCAGAGTAAGCGCTTCAATAACAGGCACTTTAGATATCTTTGAAAATAAAAAAAATTACAAAATATCACAAAAATATCATTAGATTCTTGAAACAATAAAAATAAGTACAGCAGTGGTATTTATTTACACATACAATATCAAAGCTTAGATCTTTTGGAAAAAAATATAAAAATTTTAAGCAGCCCATTAGATAAATACACACAATTTTAATGGCTATAAAAATTGATATAAAATGTATCACATACGTTTCACGATATATGCTTAGTATCAATAATAATATATGTATGGAGATTATACATTGAAATGCTTAGATTAATGCAATCAGGAAGTACACCGTATAAAAGATGAATATGTACAGTGAGGCTTATTTTTAGTGTTTTTTTTAATACCCTTAGAGCACTCAGATCTATTCCGGATAAAAATATACATTCAACTATTATTTTCTAAAATTAAACTAGATTAAATAATAATCCAGATATAAAAATATTATATCCTATCCCTCGCTAGGTGCCAATTTATGTCACTTTAAAAATGATCTATTTGTGGAACGCTTAACTAACTTGAAGTACTAAATGCCCCAAAATAGGTCGCTGTTAAATGGTATATTATGGACGAAACCACCTCAATGAATGGCACAAAGTATCAGTTTATATTCTAAATTTCGCTATCGTACATCTGGTTATTATTTAATCTCAGAAAATCATAAACCCAATACTGTTTAAATGCGCCTAATATTTAACAATTGATTGATTGCCCCGATGAGGAGGGCAGTGGGTCGTCTGCATCTATACTGCGGTACGAGGCGTGTTCGTGTCCGAACAGGAGTCGACGCGAGACGTCACTAGTGTCTGATGCGTCCGCGATTGGAGTTCGGACGCAACGTCTTCGCGTTATGCCTGCAATGCAGACCCCAAGTTAAAGTGCATATGAAACAGGATGCTCAAATGAGAATGCCGAAGCAGGTGCAAAGCTCGAGTAAAATAAAAAAAATGTTCAATTCCAAAACCATGCAAATAAGGGTAACAAAGAAAGGAAAGATTATCTCCCCAATAATAAGGATGTAACGAATATTAAAATGGAAAATAAACAAATAAATTACATGCTTTAAAAACTTTATTATTTCTTGTATCGATACTGTCCTGCATATATGAATAGATCTACTTTCTCTACGTTATTTATATTTGAGCTAGAACACATAACATAAACGCTAATAAAACCAATAATTTAAAGTGTATTAATTTTTAAGTGTTGATTTCAAAAAAGGTGGCAAGGGAAGGATGCTTCGTTTAAGCTGAGGATGTTTACTAGTAATACAATATGAAATACGCTTTAAGTCTATTTTTTAATATAACACAACACAATCCCTCGTAAGTAATATTATAAATGTAACAGCTACTCATACATAGAAACTAGTGGGCGCTGTTAATACTGGAATTCTGAGAATACTTGAGCAACATATGAGTGTAGGACTAAATGTATATTCATCGACTAAGAGGGAATCTTTGAGATAATTGAAGTTATTGTGGTAATTTGAGGGAGTCTGCAAATAGGACTGTGTCACGTCATCTGCATATATGACCAACTATATAGCCAATCTGCTCTGAGTGATGTTGAAGACATCAACCACTCACTGCTGGTAGAGTCTACTCTGGTGCTAATAGAGATCAGTATTGAAGTGTAAGTCTTTGTTGTCAAACCCTAGCAAGTGTCTTCAATATTTTCCTATATCTACACTGCCAAATGTCTTTTTGTCAAATCCCAACACTGCAATAATGCTAAAATGTACCCGAAATGTGAACTGTCAATTCTTTGTTTTGTTTCCCATCGGTAAAGCGTGCCTAGTATAACTGGAAAGACGATAAATACTCAATGATGTCTACAATCAATTTATCTCGACAACAATCCTCATTCTTTTGGTCAGACATGTCTCTGTCCGTTTTTTTTCTCCTTGAAGACACGAACTGTCCTGTGAGCGTATGTCATTTCGAGTTTGTTGTGTCGTTTATGATGCTTCAATGAGTGTATCCACAATGGTATATCTCCAATTTTTAAGTTTTACATTAGACGTCGGGTTATTTCCCATTTAGGCCTCCTTATTGTAGGGAATTTTACTATTAGGCTGCAAGTGGTATTTCGTTATGTCGCGGTATTCGCTGCGTTGCTCGTAGACAGTTGGGACGTTTAGATCACAATGTAGTATGTCATTGGTGACATACCACTGTGCGTTCACAATCACTGCCAGAACTTTCGATTGGAATCTTTTCAGTCTGTTAGAATTAGCGGTGCAGTACCCCATAGCTGAATTCCACATGTCCAGACAGAATTTAGGACAGATTCATACATGTGTCGTGAGCTCTGATTACCGACCAATGTGTAAACGTTCTTTCCCAGTTTAGTCATGACCGAGATGTAGACCCAACTTCTACACGAAAATCGAACACTGAGACATGTTTCAGAGTCTATTTTACAGTTTAGGGGTTACAATTTGAAGCATTCGTCTTCAATGCGTCTCTTCAGACTCGCTGACTTAAATGGTCTACGCTTCTAGATGTGATTTTTTAAAAAAATATTAGGAAAGCAATAGCTGTGACAAAATGGGCCTTTCTGCTTATAATGATGCCTCATTTCTTCCAGATGCTGTGGAGCGATTCTTCCTCTTATTTTTCTTAAGCATATATGGCATCCGAGATAACTGCCTACAATATCTATGCCCTGGACAGTGTTGAAATCTGGGTTTTCCTGCTCTGTAGACAATCATAGCATATTACTATCAAATCCGTAGAGACTCTTAGAGGAAATTTTAATATTAAATAAATGGTTAAGGCTCGGCACCATGTAAACCTGAAAAAAGTCACTTCGTAGAACCACAATTGCTGAAATTATATACGGACAGACAGGTAGATTTCTGAATCAACCCTCACTTTGTTACAGTCGTAAATACTATGAGAATTACAAGTGAAAATCAGGGAAAATGTCTAAAAACGCTTTTTCTGCAATGATATTCTCACTTATTTGAAACATTTGTCGACAAACGTAATCCATTTAATTTCAAAGACAATAAGTCGAATAACGCTTTAAATGAATTCAAACCCCTTTCAGACTGCAAGTTTTTCATTAAAAGCAGAAAAAAATCATGAATTTAACGGTGAAACCAATTAAATTCGACACAGGGATGTTATTTTACAATGAATTAACAAAGGGATGTTATTTTAAAAATTGTGATAAAAAATCATGCCATTTTATCGATATTTATCCTTATCGTTCTCTTTCTGGCTCGTTTTTATTGAAATTTATCATTCTCTATCTGGTTCATTTTTATCATTCTCTATCTGGCTCGTTTTTATTGTTCTGTATCTGGCTCGTTTTTCATAAAGTATAGTATATTATTAAATAAAACTTCATTACATAAAAATTTAGGCCTATATATAACTATTCGTATACTATTTAGTTGAAATATTTGTAATTGCATATTTTATTTCGTCCGGTGATGTGTTGTTTTGACGCTTCCGCATGTAATCTCCTCCTTATTGGTAAGCGACACTAATGCAGTGCAGTTTCATATTAACTGTAGATCGCTGGTTGGTAGTATACCATGCATTTGCTTTAATGTGTATTATAAACAACAACCAAAAAGACCTCCAATTTATGCAAACATTTAATTTTGTACCGACTTTGATATTTAAAAAAAAAAAACGAAAAATTTACATCAAAATCATTTTGGACCACTTCACAGTTAGTTATTCAGACATTTTTTAAAAGATGAGACATCATCTAAAAGACAACACCTGGACAATGTAAAAATTCACCATAGAACAGTCAGTACCATAAACAGATAATAATCAAAATTGGCAGATGTGGGATGTCATGTTCGTTACATCCCTATTCTTGCACCAAATACTAGCATGCAAACAGTAACCTAAAAACAGTTGGTAATCTAAAAAAAAAAATTTAAATCGCTTAAAAAATGCGTACCTTTTAAATTACTATATACAGGCAGCGCCTCACATTCCAATCGGCCTATTACAACTAAAAAGAAGAAAAATAACATAAACCAAAGGAGAAAAAATCGTTTTATTGTTTTTCCACATACAAAACAAAAGAGGCAAAACAATTCTACACATACTATCAAAGAGTCTATTTTAACAAATAAAAAAAATAATTGTAACACACTGAGACAAAAATATCGCCTATTACTTTAGGAGACTCTTAACCCCTGTTATTATAGTGCAGATGAAGAGTAGGATTAATGAGGCACAATTAATTAATAAAAATATAAAAATAATAGCATTCGATTAGGACAATTAATTAACGATACTAATGGACGTTTTGATCATTAAGATATTACTGACAACTATTACAGAGAAGAGTCCCGATTATTCGACGTAATAGATTGCAACTAGTAATCCAAGGGAGAATTAAGGGGTACTGACGACTGGGCAGAAGAAGGACATCCTGGCTCAACAATCTAAGAGAATGGTACGGACAAAGCGGAGATAGCTATGATAATCGTCAACCTATCGTTGACATTCGATAGAAGACTGCACTACAAGAAGAAGGAATTTGTGAAAGCCCAGCGTTGTAAGCAACATATTCAAAAAATATCTGTAAAAGTTGCAGTGAGGCTCCAAATAAATGAAAATCGGACATGACAGATAGAGAAATATTATAAAGTGTCAGGATTGAAAGTCTCTGAATATTAGTGCTGGTTTCAGAAGAGGTAGGTCCTGGGGATCATATTCGGAATATAAATAAAACCACACCTCCAAAGCCTCAGTCGATAAGATGGAGCAAATCATCTGACAAATAAAATGTCTTCAGCTCATCGTTGACAATGTGATAATAGTGTGACGAATATAGGTTTACACTGAATACCAAAAAGACAAAGCACCCGATAGTCAGTAAAGTGCCCGTAAACACACCTACAGCACAGTATAGAGAACAATAATCGCACTCTCGGGTGGGAAGGTGCGGTGCGGATAGGGTGCGAGGGAAGTGAGCAGAGGGGTACGTAACAACAAACGCCTGTGTTTGCTATTATGCGGTCTCTGGGTTGTCAAATTTCTTGAAAGTTTAATATCTGCGTTGTTTGATGCACTCGATGTACTAGTTCGTCTGGCAGTAGGATTTTGCATATTTTACTCAAAGGCACGGATGACGGCCTGTGCTACAATGTCTAGTAATCTTATTATGATTTGTGGTAGCCGTAAGACTCGTGACATCACTCCCTTCGTTTTCAATGTTGTTCTAAGAGTAACTACTGTTCACTGTGCCTACATCTTACAGAATTCGACAGGAGAAGACTGACAGCATTATTTATTTTGGCTGCAATTTGAAGGACAACTGAGTCATGAGCAAGAAGATAAAAATTCACATAAAAATCCAGAAATATATTCTTAAAAAAGGTTTTACACAGAAGAAATATCGTATTATTGATTTGATGGAAAGCTGGACACTTGAATCCTTTGAAATGTGGGTCTATTGAAGGATACTACCCATAAGCTAGGTTGATATAGCTCAATCGGTAATAAAGTGCTTCCAAGGTTGAGATAGAGTCTGCGACTATCAGAGAATTGAAAATCGAGTCGACGTTATTAAGTCAAATATCAAATAATCGGGACTAGTTCGTAACATACACACGCTACCATAATAAGGAACAAATTCTTAAGCTACATCAACGCAGCATAAACGCAAAATTAATCAAAAAATAAATATTAAAATAATTGAAGAAAATTAATACATTCAGTGCTACCACACCATGACTAAATATGACGAATGTAAAAATTAAGTAGTGTTATATAATGAAACTGCAACAACACCGAATATCTCAGATTTTCCATTTAAAAAAGTTTGAGTTTTAAAAATTGGGAATTTTGCAGATTTTGGTGTCTAAAATAATTCAGCGATTTATTAATTCTAAGATGAATCAAAATGGACATCAAAATCTACGAAAACCCATGTTTATTTTAAACTACACCAAATTTAGACCGTATTTAGAGGTTAGGATAGTATGGAATGTACAATGGGGTCGGTCAGCTGATGATATGATACTTGTGCATATAAAACCGACATCGGTCATATCTTTGTCGTATTAAAAAAATAAAGTAAAACAATGATGTTACCAACCAAAACAAAAAAATACAGTCCATATATTTTTTTTTACTAAATGCGGCGAGAGTAACTATTTATTTACAGGGATGATTTTTTTCTCGTAAATATTTATGCAAAATGCCCATTTTTCGCTAATTCTAAAACCTTAATTATTAAATATCGCTATGTGGTGTTTTTTCGAAATTGAGATTCGCAGAAACAGGAACTAATCCTGCCGGCATTGCATCAATATTTACTTCAATCGGGAGCGAGAGCGGATGTATTCCACCGAGAGTTAGTTGCGGGTGATTGGTTTTATGGTAGAAGCGATTGTTTCAATCTGCGCTCGGCATTATTGGTTCTTACTCTCGTCAGCGAAGTCTCCTGCAGCGGGCTCTTGGCCAGACTGAGCTGGTGGTTTGCCAGCTTCATTTTGTTGATCGGCGAACCTGTAGGGCAACGATAAATCGAACAACACTCTAAAATAAAATTATCAACGATTGCAAAAAACGTACCTGGAAAAGATTTTTACTTACAATGAAAAGCTCTTATTTTATTTGAAATGCAGATTATCCCAAAAAAAAAAAGTATTTATAAACACAAAGTTATATTATAGAGAAAAACTTTGCTCTTCTGAACAGTTGGATGATTCAGAAAAGCGAAGAAATGCACAACGTGTGCAAAACATTTTGTAGGTGGCGCCATCGGCGACTGTTTCCCAAAGCTGTAAAGCGAACGAAGCACCACTCTAACGAACGTCCGAACAAAGCTCAGTGTGCAAGGAGTGAGAGAGAACATAGATCAATTATTATGTGTGCACTAGTTCCTATTTTAAATTATGTAATTGGCATTTATTTTTAATATATATTAAAACAATATTAATCAATGAAATAATCACCGACTATCGCGGTTGCTTGACATTTTAAATAAGATTAAACGAATTTACTACGTGATGTTTATTGGTTCGTATTCTCATCAGCGAAGTCTCCTGCAGAGGGTCTCCTGCACTCTCCTGATGTAGAAAAGGACGGCTCTCTGGCTATTTTGGATGTCAAAGTGATAAAAAGACGTGACAATACTCTCGGATATACAGTATATCGGAAATCCACACATACGGACAGATATTTGCATGCCAGCTCACACCATCATCCTTACCATCTTCGTTCACTGCAAACGTCGCTCGTGAATCGAGCAACGCGACGCTGAGCATTTTCCGCAGGAGATGCAACATGCCAATAATCTTTAGGAAAAATGGTTACGGCAACTATGGGTTACCCTACGTTGGACAAACGAAACAGCCCATAGCCACTCGATTGATGGAACATATTAAAGCTGTTAAAAACGTCAACGAGAAAAATTGGCGATCTGCGAACACATATTGGATAGCGGAACCAACGACTGGGTGCAGTTTCAAAATCCCATCATACTATCCAAAGAACAATTTTACTTTCCCCGCATGATCCGGGAAGGCATTAAAATAAGAATAACCCTGAGCTTCAATAGAGACGACGGTTTCAAACTCTTTACTACATGGAACCCCTTTTCTTAAAATGTTCTCAATGCCCATCGCCGAGCGCAAGAACGTACAGTGAGTGTTGTGTGCATGGCAGATTTTCGAAATTTGCACGCGCCGAACCCGCTGCCCCACCACCGTTACAATCTGTGCAGTAACAGCAGCAGTTTGCCGCCTATCCGCAGAACAGATGACGATAGACGGCACTTCAGTCTACTATGGACAACGGAGGTTGCAACATCGCCGAAACGTCGGATGTTGAAAAATCACACGGTATATTATTTGTAACAAATAATCGCCAATGCGTTCTATGACCTTTTACCATTTATCGGGTAGTTTGCAGATGCCTTCGCGATAGAAACTTGCCAATTTTGAAGCAAAATAGTCATCAAGCCATTTTCGGATGTTTTCAACTTGAAAAAATTGCTGTTCAGTTAATTCTCTCTACATTGATCTCTCTACATGATAAGTTGTAATTTGATGGGGCGAAGTCTATATAAGTTGATCTATATAAGTTGTAATTTGATGGGGCGAAGTCTATATAAGTTGATCTATATAAGTTGTAATTTGATGGGGCGAAGTCTGGAGAATAAGCCGCATGCGGAAGAAGTTCCCAGCCTGAAGCGAAAATGATTTTCTCTATGGTCAAAGCTGCATGTGGACGAGCGTTACGTTTAAGCAAATCACGAGTTCAAATAGCGAGTTCCTATTTTAGCAAATGGTTCTTTCTCCTCTAATGCATCACTCAAATCGATTAATTGTGCTTGACAACCAGGTTGTAGAAGCTCGTAATAATTTACTCCTTTCATATCCCACCTTATGGCTATGAATGTTGAGTTTTGCAGTGGATGTGGATGGTTGTCCTCGGTGAACCCTTATTTTCTTCATTTAGGATCATTGTAAAAAATCCATTTCTCATCGCTTGTAATAATTTAATGCAGAAAATCCTTATTTTAAAAGTGGCTCAGCAAAAAAACAGCAGTATCATATTGTCTTTTTTGTTCTCGTTAGATAATTTTGGGTTTTCTTTATTTCTGTAGCTTTCCCACTGCATGCAAACAAATCGCAATCGCTTGATGTGTCACTTCTAGTCAATCGCCAAATTCTTGTTGTGCTTGTGTGATGTTTTCATCCAACACAACTTGAAATTCTTCGTCCGGCACTTTACGTTCACATCCAGGATGTGGACAGTCTTCATTCAAGACTGAAATTTCCACTGCGAAAACTAGCAAATCTATTTTTAGAAGTTCTATGAGTTACGGAATTATAACAATGTTGAATTTATCAATTCTGTAGCTTGAGCAGCATTTTTTTAAACATTGAAAAAATAATAAAATGCAATTACACTTAAACATAACAACATTTATGTTTAGGTATAATTTTAAAAGCGAACGACTTCAGAGAACGTTTTTATTTTGCACGAGCAAAGAAAACACAGCAGTTTAATGGACGTGCAACGTTGCCAAATAGCTGACACATTCTCCAGCCATAAATACTGTCAAAAAACTTAAAAAATGGCAATTTCCTAGAAATCTTTAACGGTATCTATTTTTAGTGATGCGCAGCATAGTGATTGAACCAGATACCAGATATCTGGTTAAACTGAATTGAAATAATTACTATTAAAAATTGCAAAAAGGGAAAAAGCAGAGACAAGAAACTGTTCGAGGAGTGGGAAATGAGCGAGGGAAGATTCAATTGCGCATTTATGCAACTTTGTTTTACCTATCTTCAGTTTAATGCGAAATGCGCCGAGCAGAGGGCAATGAGATCGGCTCTTCTCTTCGAGGAGCAGCCGGGTATAACAAATTATTTTTTATTTCTTTTTATAAGTTTTGTATTTTGTTTGTACATTATGTGTAACATTGTGTAACAATTTTGCTACATGTTTGTTAAGCAACGGGTTTAAGGCGATACAAGCTCTTTCCTTCTAATAACATGTTCATTTGAATAAAAATTAAATGAATAATTTTGGAATATCATAATTTATTTTACTGCGAATACTTCATTTAACAAATTATTTCTAAGCGACTATTATTTTCACTCAACCGAATGTCCATCGGATACTGCACCTGTAAAATATTGCAGTATTCGACTCGTCACAAATATTTTTTCATATTTTAACAGCTGGATAATTATGGCTGGATAATGTCTGGCATGTTTTCTTTCTTCTCCCTCAGGTATAAATAATAATTTATCTATGTTCTCTATCACTCCTCGCACGCCGATATTCGTACGGTTGCTCCTCAGATGGAGCGTCACTCACTTCACACCTTTAAGGAACAACATCCTCTAGCGAGAGAAAATGGCAGTGAACATCCCCATTATCATATTTAATTGTTCTTAAAAAACGGCAAAACTTTCTCAGATAACTGATTCATTTTATAAGCAGTTCTACTACCGTGGCAAGATAATCTTTCCATTAAAATACTATTGGAGTAGACATACGATAGCAATATTGTAGTAACTCTAAAGGCAGATATCATATGACACAAGCCTTGCTGTATAAATGTAATAATTCCAAGTGAGAGTAAATTGCAATATTTATTCACCAATAATATATAAATTCAATTAAAATTGTAGCTCTGAAAATGTGTCGATAGCTATACAACCGAACAAAAAGAAACCAGGCATGAAGTGATCAAATATATGGGGGTTTATATATAGATTGCAACCGTTGAAACTGAAATTGTACCTAATACGAATAAACAAGTTAGTGTTTTTTTTTATATATATTTTTTTTTCAAATATTTGATTTTAGTGAAAATTTATAATGATTTTTTATTTTAATATTCGCTATAAATTTGAAATATATTAATTTTTTTTTTAATTGTCGGAAGTTAAATTATTGTTTTGTATTGTTTATTAAATAAAATTGTTGCTTGATTTATATTTTATTAGATTAAAAATTTACTGATTGTAAAAATATTTTTTTTTGTATCGACTTGTGTGCTGACTATTTATTCTGATTATTTAGTGCTGAAAATACTCTTGTTAT
>JAOPUG010000033.1:1345773-1361121 GCA_027564375.1 Micropterix facetella | reverse complement strand
GTTTTAAAAAAAACTAACTTAACCTACCGCCTTAGAGACATTTACCAAAATGAAAGCATTAAAGCGCAAAATTAATCGTTGAATGATTCTGTATGCAAATTGTACAAAATTCGGCTTTTTACCACGTGTCGTTTTAATTACGGCCATTTTAGAAACCCCAGCCGTAATAAATCATATTTTTCAGGATTTTTCCACATAAATGCGTTTGCGGAAACATCGCCCGAAATTACCCCTGAAGATGCAGCTGAATTAAACAAGATCATTGAAGACGATGCAATCATGAATGTCACAAAAGAAGATTATGCAGAGGATGCAGTGGTTGCAAATGAAACCGAAGCGAATACCGTCCACAATCAGACCGCCCCAGTAGAGCTGCTGCAGCAGAAAAACGACACAAGAAAACTCGCAAATTGCGCCTTGCTGCCCGATCTGTCGCCGGATGAAAGGCAGGCGCAGACTGTTGAAATGGTAAACGCAACGCGTCTCATAAAACTGCTCTTTTTCGATCCGAACATCACCGGCAAGGAACAACAAGCGCCGTGCGTGGCCGTCCTGTTCTTTGCGCGCGTCTGCCAGTTCAGCTGCCAGGCGGCGCCGCATTTCAACGCACTAGCGCGAGCGTTTCCCGAGGTGAAAATGTTAGCAATGGACGCTCTGAAACACCATGGGATAAACGCGCAATTCGGTATCGTCGGCGTGCCGACGTTGAAACTGTTCCATAATGGAAAACCGATTGGAAAGTTCAACGGAACGGAATATACGTTGGAAGCATTTGTTTCATTCGTTAAAACGTATACGAATTTGGAAGGGGATTCAACAATCGTTTTGCCCAAGGATTACTCCGGCCCTGTGCCGAGCGAAATTGAGAAAGAACTGGACTATTTTTTGGTGATTTCATGGCTTTTTATTTTAATTTGTGGGATTTACTTTTTCGGAAAATCATCATGGTGGAAATCAATCGTTGAAATGGTTCAGAATAACTGGCGAGAGGCCGAAGCGCAACACGAACATGCAGACTAAGCATAGTTAATTTAAAACATTTATAAATAGCAATAATAAATTAATATAAAGGTGAAATGTATGTGTTTTAATAAGAGATTGTTTCCGTAAGCCTGTATAACAAAGCATAGATTAATGAAATAAGACGTGAAGAAATTGCATTGTGGTTTGTCAGTTCTTGGCTGAATCAGTACATTTTATGATCTATGAAGTTCATATTGTGAGAGGAGGCTATTGCAGATGAGAACCGTCATTCGAACCTCGCAAGAGACGATGTTCACTCAATGCGAGCGAGAGTACTAAATATCGGTTCGATACCTACTTGTGGCGACATGATCTGATAGTTAAAAGTAGATTTGGACGAATGTGATTCTGCCTTTTATAATCAATGGCATAGGCTTCTGGCTTCTGCGCAGTTAGGCAGGTTCTGCCTAATAAATGTAATATATTCCAAAATGTAAACTTCAAAATAATAAATTATTATTATTGGAGAGGAGGTACGGCCATCTATCATTTTACTAGTCTATGACTGATTATAGGAGCATAAAGAAAATTGCATCGGTTAAAATGAAATTATTTATTAAATTTTTTAAAAATATCACAAAATTATTGTTCCTATTAAATTATCAATTCAGCTAGCATCTTCTGACCATCGATTGCGGCAATTATATTCTGTGCAGTCATATTGGCCATCGTAGCCCGCGCTTCTATAGACGCACTCCCTATATGTGGCAGCACCACACAATTCGGCAGCTTGAACAGGGAATTATCCGTTGGCAAGGGTTCCGGCGACGTAACATCCAGTCCTGCAGCCCTGATACTCCCGCTTTGGAGTGCGTTAACGAGAGCAGTCTGATCGACGACGCCCCCTCGGCTCGTGTTGACAAAAATCGCCGTATTCTTCATTCTTTTAAAAAATTCATCGTTGAACATTTCGCAAGTTTCGTCGTTGAGAGCGCAGCAGGAAATAACGAAATCGCTCTCTTTCGCGATGCGAATGAGATCGGCGCGTTCTGCGTCAAAAGGCTTCGCTTCTTCCGCTCTCTCTGATCGATTATGGTAGAGAATCTTCTTTGGGTTGAAGGAGAAGATGCGCTTTGCCACAGCCTGACCTATTCGTCCAAAGCCGACTATTCCGACGGTTGAGTCCGCTAAGCCAGGGCCGGTCATCCATGTCGGGTTCCAAGCGGTCCATTTGCCTGTGGCAGCTTGTATGCTCGATTCGATGATTCGACGGGATGTTGCCAATAGTAAAGCCATCTAAAATTAAAATCCAATTTTCAATCTTTCGGCGAAGTATAAATGAAGTATCCCACGTATAGGAATAGATTTTCAAATAAAAATACCTAATCAGTGCGATTTGGCATTTAAAATACACTGTTTTGGTTGAATTTTTGGGCTATCGAGCGTGATTATTTAATGATCAGCCAGTAGTTTTGGAAATATGTCACATTAGAAAATAAAATTCTGCCGTAGGTCTCATTAAGTATTTTGCAACGAACTATTAGGATGAGAGTCAGAGAATTCCAATGGCGAGCTGCCTGTACTTCTGAAAGGACTTGGTGAAAAGGGGCAAGGAATGATGAAGTATTGCCAACAAAAGGTTTACCTGTGAACGTAGTATAAGCAAAGACTGGTTAGGTCGGCGTAGCAACGAAGTTTATGTATGATCGTTAATTGGAAATAAAATAAAGAAATTTGAAAGTCGATGGTGTTCAAATCTGTAGCGTTTTGATATACAATTAAACAGTGGCACAATTAAAAGTGACTGTGAGGTGCTTTCGAATGCCTGTGTTCTCCAAATTGTCACGCGAGTATAGTCCTTGCATTGCAAATGACACCATAGAATCAAGATCCGTGATTAGATCCTTCTCGGTTGCAGAAAATAATTTCTTCCTCCGTCTGATACAAACTTCTTTAAGCTGATGATACAAAATTCTATGCCCGTGATAAATGTAGTTGGATATAAAAATGGGTAATATCCATACTGCTTGAAGTACAAAAACCTCAAAAACCACTTCTGTACCTTTTCCAGCATGAAGATATACATAGCTTCATGCGGATTCCAAATAGTTGCATTCGTTTCCATGCGACTTCTAACAATGCGATAGGAAAAGCTGCCTGAGTTTGGTGAATGCAGGAACAGTAAATGATTCCAAAAACCGACTGGACAAGTTCACAAAAACTTATAGGCAAAATTACCTAAGCTACTTGCCAAAGAATGACAATAATAATAATAAAATCATACTTACGGTCAATTCTGCCGTTGCGTCCGTAAGCACATCTGGCGTGTATCCAATTTTGATGCCTCTCATCTTGCACTCCTTCAAATTGATGTGATCGTACCCAACGGACATGGTCGAGATGACTTTCAGGCCCGGACCGGCGGCGTCCAGCACTTCCGTGTTTATTTTGTCATTTAGAGTGCAGAATAAACCATTTATTCCACTAACGCGTTTCAGCAGCACGTCGTGCGGCACTACTGGAGCTCCACTCCATAGAGAGACATCGTACCTGTAAAGATGTGAAATGTTTTAATTCTAGTTTGTATAATTAGTCATATTACGAGTCGGTAGCACATAGTTAAGGCAATCCTAACCGCATGGTTATCCATTGGCTAGTAAGAAATAAATTTTACTCGCTTATACAAGATGTTAAATATGGATTTCAAAAGATTTTAAGCGAAGCGAAAGCGAAAAATCGAGCAAGCATCTTTTTTGAGAATTTCTTAAATTAGAGGATTATGTTACATCAAAAACTAAGTCGAAAATATTGTAATTTTTTTTGAGACATTGATTGCATTTGAGGTGAGGTTTATTTACGCACACCCGATCTTCTGTGAAGCTCTGACCCATGACATTATTGGCGCAATAATAGTGAGTAAGTACAAACGGAGCTGCCATGGAATTCACCGACCAAGGTTTTTTTTTTCACTTCTGGGGGGTGAGCGGTGGTCTCCGAACTAACGACCGGAGACCTGTGACATTATATTACACAAGATATTCAGTCCTTCTAATTAAGCTATACAATCAGCTGAGAGACTATTTTCAACAGTTGGTCTTGTCCAGAGTGATTTAAGGAGAAATAGGTTGCCACTTTATAACTAACAAATTAATGCTGTTTTTTTTAATATTTTTTTCCTATCGTTAACTTTATTTACATATCCTAACTCTTCGGTATGATAATACAAAACTGAAGCTACCTACTATGCAACAGTCATATTTTGCAGTTTTACTAAAGATGGATGATTCACATCAGAGCTGTGACCATAATCGCAATTGTAATCGGTGATTATTTTTCGTAATACAGCAGAACCTCGATCATCCACCAGGGGTCAGGATTGAGGGTGCAAAGGATATGACTTAAAAATAAATAAATGGAGGTAGATAAGATACTAGAATCTTGTTAGGCGCTATAGGCGAGCACAAACTGGCGCTACTTAAGTTACGGATCACCTACTAACCTTTCTTTCAGCAATTCGATACCGCAGACAGGAACGTCAGCGTTCGTGATGAATATTCTCGCTTTCTTGCCGGCCATATTGGTGCTTAATTTCACAACTCCTGATCGAGCACAGGTGTACAAAACACTCATGAGGACGTTCGCCTACTCACTGCGAAAAACTGACCGTTTTTTGTAATTATATACCCCCTCTGGTTGACTGACTTCTAATTTCGTGTCCTTCACGGTCGTCAATATTTCGGCACTTCCGCCACTATTTTATTCTCCTCTTGCTTAGGGAAAACTAATGGTTTTAATGCGGTAAAACTTATGTGCAACGTGACCACGGTCATGGCGATTATGAAACCCCGCGATTTCACGATAGGGGGCATATTTTTGCGTCTTGAAAGGATTACGTAACATATATAAAACGTCAAATTTGCGAGAATTGACTCCACACGCGTTGAATATGAAAGAATTGCAATATTTTCCCGTTGATACCGATATTTATACCGAATTTTCAAGGGCAATTTTTGACATCTGATTTGACATTTTCTTTTCCCGCGCGCCGTGTGACAGCGCTGCGCCGTGTGAAAATTAAAATGTTGCTAGTATTTTTTTTCTTTGAATTAAGAAATGCGCCCAATCTATTCTTCCTATTACTTGAATATTTACTCTGCGGGTCAAAATCGATGTATAACCCCCAAAACGAATATAATTTTATATGAATAACATTAATAGCGGGTCATATGAATTGCACCTGCCCTCTTTTTTAAAGGTGGTTTGCTAATTATAATTATAAATTATATACAAATAATTTATATCATAATTTACAATCTAATATGCACAAAAAATTAATGTCAGACGAAGTTAGTGGGAGTAGTGTAGTAGCTGAGACTTTGAACTACCTAACAGACATGTAGGTAGTTCTGTATAATTCTGCTGATGAGTGGTCCCGATCAATAGGATCAGAGGATTTCAAATATTAAACCAATTTTGGACGGTAGGTATACACTGATCATGTAACGAATGACATAATGGGTATAATGACAATCGGATTCTCGACAGTAGGTATAATGAATTTACATATTATATCATTTCCGAAAATGTTTTCGTACAGGGATAAGTTGATTCTAAAAACAAAAAAAAAACAAGCTTCGAGTAACAGTTTGTAAATTTGAATAAGTACTGCTCGCGAAGGAGTTTTCTATGTTTAAACTAAATTTGAATTAGCATAGATATTTTTTAAAGACTTACATGTTTGTTCTAGACCTCTTCTGGCGATTTTGATTTGAATTATTAGATCCACAATGATGTTTTTTTGGAATAATGCATGACAATAGCATAGTATTCTAAGAATGTGTGTCGATCTTTATTGTCCTCGGAATTTCTATGTTCTTCGTCATTCCTGACTCTGTCGACCCAGCTTATACGTAATATCCTCTGATAGACCCACATTTCAAAGGCTTCAGTCAGTAAGTGTCCAGATTTACATCCTTATAATAATACTGAGAATAAGTAACATATTAAAAGTCTGATTAAATATATTTTTTTTAACTTTATATGGTAACGGCCCACATTAATGTCTTAACGACAATTATCTTACAGACAGCCAGCTTCGGGTGCAGATTGATGTTTCTTCCACGAAATACCTTGTAATGATATTTAGTTAATTTTATAATTTTAATTGTGTGGTTAATGTAAGGAGTGGGTATACACTTTGTCACAACCCGGACACTGGCAAAAAAATGTATGAAGTAACACAACTCCGAATACCTACGTCCAATACATGCGCGTAATGTGTACACGTAAGCGCGGTACGCATGTATTGTAGCAGCAGCACACAGTAGGGTTGGCATGCGAGAATCGTGGTAGTTGACTAGATAAAAATTTCTACATACTGAGAAAATAGTATTATAAACTGCTATTATAATAATGATAATACACCTACACAAATAAATAAGCGTAGGTACCTAACGTATGTTACCAACCTTATTGCATCTTGAGGGAAACGGAAAAATCTTCTATTTTTTATTTTACTGGTGTTTAAACACCCGTAAATGGTACAATAATTGACCATGGTAAATAATATATTTACCGATCGGTGTTTTAGTTTTAGTCTCCGTTAATTTAATTGTCTCCCGCGCGCATCTACACTCAAGGAAAAATGTACGCCAGAATTCCTCCTATACAAGTGTGGTGGTGGGGATGGCTGGTTTTGGCGGGAGGCAGGGAGTGTCTGTTCTCTACGCAGTAGTATTATGTATTCTCTGACCTAGTCGTGACTAGCTTCGGTCGACGACTTGATGTTCATCAACAGGAGCCCCGAGCAACTTTCTCTACTGTTACAGAAGGTGGAGCTGTTCAGTAACAGTGACAGGAGCAGGTCAGGTTATATAAGGGCAAAGCCCTCCAAATGTTTTTGGCTTGAACTCACCCATATAGACACAAAATGTATTTCTTATGACCCCAATTTAGTTTATAAAGGCTCTAATGTCTCTCTTATTGACCCATATAATCATTTTAAATTTCTCGACAGGAAAATCACTCATTAGGGTAAAGAGGTCTCTGCCGATTATGTAATAGAGCATTTCAGTAGTTGCCTGGCAAAAATAGATGCCTTGCTAATTTTTGGCTCTTGAAAGGCTTGAATCTATGACAACTACCTACCTTGTCATTTGTCATGGCCTTTTCTCTTTATGATTTAACCAAAACCCAACTGTTCCATCTGGATGGGGCCTAATAGGGCCGTGCAGCTCGGGCCATATGACCATCTTGTTACACCTCCCCAAAAAGGGACTAATCTGGTGAAAGCCACTTTGCACTCGTACCTGGGGTAACATCTCAGGTGGCCCTGGACGGTTGATGTATTGGTCGGTTTACCGGTCTTAATCGACTGACAAATAGCCGGGGGAGTCTAGTTGCTTAATGCTTCTTGGCGCAGGGGTAGATGTTGACCTGATGTCACCTATCCTTAGAAACGACCTGTTGGCCACCACACGGGTCCGTGATATTTCAGAGTAACGGAATACCGCATTATCACATCAGGTAGAGGTCGTGCAAGCGACTTCGAGCTCTAGACCAAACGGGTGGATTGAGAAATCCATCTAAATTTAGGAGCGAGGACACGAGGAGTGTCTCGTAGTAAGGAGTCAGACTTTCGAGGACAGAGGCAAAGTTGGCTTGTGGATATGTATTGTCCAAATTCCTTACACTCATCTTGGGGCGATATAGCGATAAAGTTCGTTGAAATGCATCTGGGTGATGGGTTCGCTCGAGTAATGGTCCTGAATCCAAAGTTGTCTCGTCTGGATGTTTCCAAATGGTTCCTTGTAGCTCGGGCCTGATGGCCACTTATGTCAACTCGGTCGGCTCAACTCACGGAGCAGCTCTTATCCGGGAGCCTCCTCGAAGAGGAACCAACCCTGTGAAACCGATGTGTGGCAGATCTGGGGATGGAACCTTGGGCGGAACTGGACAACTGACACACTGGTCGGTTTACCGCTATGTAGATCAATCATAGCGGTAAACCGACCGGGCAGAGACCCGGAAGGGTCTGGGAATGTATTTTCCCTAAGACGCAGTGCTAGTTGTTGACCTATCCTTAGAAACGATCCGTTGGCCACCCGATCCCGAGCGAGTTTGACGGGCCGCCGCACAAGCGACCTTCCCGTTACCAAACGGGAGAATGGAGAAATCCGTTCCAAATCTGGTAGTAAGGGGGTGAGGCTGCCCGCTGGGTTGTTTTAACCAGTTACTCGCAGTAAGGTGTTGGACTCTTACTGACTGTTGGAATAGTTGGATACGTGGATTGAAACTTTCCACAAGTCCTTACATTCATCTCGGGGTGACAAGACGATGAAGGTCGTTCTAATATCCCGGAGTGGCAGGTTCGCTTGTAGCATTGACATCTCCCAACTATCCCGCCTGGATGTGCTGGTGACATATAGTCTGAAATCTAGGTTATCCTTAGCCAAACCAGCTGACCCTTCTACTCTCTTTAGGTACAAACACTACTTTGGGCTCGCTCTGAAACTACACTCTACTTTATGCTCCTCCAGAATAACCAAAATATCGATTCTGTCCGATTCTAAGGATCCGGAAATAACGAAGCACACAGTAATCAAATGCTACAAACCCGCATAGACTTCCACAAAAAGTTTCTTGCTGGAATCAGCCAGAATAGCACTGGTCTAGGGTATGGCAGTACGACCATGAGCGACGTGGACATAAAGAAGTCCCTTTTGCGAGGAGATCACAACAGCAACAGCTGTTGGAGATAACGACAGCTCATGCTGTTGATAACATTTGGACCCTGAGATGAACATAACGACTTGTGGACATTTACATTCCTCGTACTTAGTTTCACCACATGCCCATCAGAGGCCAAAACCTTAACAGCGAGGCACTGGGCAGCAAAGTAACCCAGCGGGCTCATCTCACTCCCTGACTTCCAGATTTGGACGGATTTCTCCATCCTCCCATATGGTCATGGGTTCATAATCACTTCCACGGCTTCTATTTGATGTGAGCAGTAATTCGTTGCTCGAATTTATCGTGGATCCGAAGCACCCTTTGCCCAACAAAGTCACTCGGTATTGGATGGCCAAAGAACTATTTCTAAGGATAGTTGACATCAGGTCAACATCCACCCCCGCTGCCATAAGAACGCTTCCAACCTCCTCTGGTTATACGCCGATTGAGCAACATAGATTGTAAACTGGCCAGTGTGTTAACCGCTCAGTTCCGCCAGAGACATTCCCCCAGATCCGCACTTCGGCTTCTCCAGGTTAAGTTCCCCTTCGTGGAGGCTCATGGATAAGGGCTGAACTGTGAGTTGAGACGACCAAAGTTGACAATGTGCGGCCATCTGGCCCAAATGGGACATTTTGGTAAAATCATAAATGAGAAAGGTCCACGACAAATGAGAAGTTAGGTAGTTGTTATAAATCCAAGCCTTTCGAAGGCCAGAAATTAGTGTCATTTATGTTTGCCAGGCAACTACTGAAATGCTCTATTACATGATCGGCAGAAATATCTTTTCCCTGATGAGTGATTTTTCTGCTGAGGAATTTTCAATTATTATTTCCATCAATAAGGAAGATTGAAGCCTTTGTAGACCAACCTGGGGTCAAACGAAGTAAACGTTGAGTCTGTGTGGGTGAGCCCAAGGCAAAAATATTTGGAGGGCTTCACCTTTATACAATCTGATCAGTCACTGAACAGCTCCATTTTCAGCAGCAGTTGAGAAAGCTGCTCGGGGCTCCCGGTGATGAATGTTAGGTCATTAGCAAAAGCGAGGCTCAACGAGGTATAGGTACTGACTGTCCATTTTAAAACAGTCACCCCACTTCTTGTCGAACCGGGTCAGGATTTCCAGCGAGATATTGAAAGTGATATTAAATATTGTTGTAGAAAGGTAACAGCCCTGGAATAGACCAATTAAATATTCTATATGTAGAGTGGGTAGTCCATTCAGCCTGAGACGGCAGGCATGAAGCCTTATTGTACGGACACTCCAAGGTACTCCTTCTGGCGCATGAATTTGCGCATTCCAAAAAATGCAATTCGCGCATTCCAAATGAATTGCGCATTCCAAAAAAAAATTGGCCACATTGTGTCAGAGCAATGGGCCGAACGTCCTTTGTTCCAGTGCAAACTGGAACCTTCGGAATTAAGATGACCGATACTCGGTCAAGATTTTGTGGGACTACACGGCTATTCCACAAGTGTCGTAAGATGGATCGTAAATATTGCTGACATGCTGAAATGACAAGACCATGCTTGTGGACCATAGCTTGGAAATCCCCGGTCTCAAGCTTTAGATGCAGTTACACAAACAAAGAAAGAAGGATTTTCTAGGCTTAACGACATTATATTGCATCTCTTATGTCAGCCTCGCAGGATGTAGTTGCCCCTTTTGTTTGTGTTAAACAACATAAAATTGCATACCCAAATAAAATGAAATATTTCATGACATCATTATATTTAATTTTATTATTAATACTGTTATAAAAAAATCACTATACAATAATTTTTATGCATTTTTCGAAAATGCATTTTAAGTCGTATACATGCATATTATACATATAGGAACTGTGTTGCACCGATAATTTTGCTGTGTTCAGAGTATATTAAAACTGGAATGTTTTAGCTTCCATTTTTTGATATCCTACGATCCATTCATGCCGCTGTTCGTCTGCCGATGCAATATTTTGGCTGCTTTGAAAGTGTTTTTCATCAACATGGCAATAGTCATTGGTCCGACACCGCCCGGCACCGGCGTGATACAGCCGGCGATTTTGGAAACTTCTGCAATAAAGAAGTGCGAAGTTAGCGTTATTCTATAAATTCTGTGTATGAAATTCATATACCTAATTTAAATTTGACTAAAATTCATATTATTTAAGTAAAAGCTGTCAAAATGTTAATAAAGACTTCTGTAAGACCTCACTTTTTTGCACTAAATTGTGAGAACAGGAAAAAAATGTTTTCTTGAAAATCGCTTCTTATTAGAGTTGATTCATCAGGAAAACATAATGAAAGAAGAGATGTGATGAATATGCTCAAATTTCCCAAATTAAATGCAAGACTGCCTTCATGAGAGGCTCCTGTAATTGCATGTTCTCCTGTTATGATTAGATTTACCTATTTGAAGTGGGGTATGTCGAATAATGCTTATGCAATATCATTCGCAATACTTCGTTCTGCGGATGACTGTGTTTTATTCGCGGAAAATCTAGGACAACTGCAGGAAATGCTTAACCAGCTAGCTGGTCTAGAAATTAACAATGTTAAATCAAACAACTTTTACAAGCCCAATATGTATCTGAATAAGTGAAGTATGTCAACGAATATGTCTATTTAGATAGACTATTTCATTTTAAGACAGTTACCCATGAAATCGACAGAAGACTAACAACACTTAAAGGAAATTCTGAGATGTTGTAACGTACCTTGAAAAGAAAAAATCCTCTAGCAAGCCTAAAGAGAAGCATTCTAATATACGTATGCTAAACATGGGCACTAACTAAAAAGCAGGTAAACAATCCGCAAGTGTGCCAAAGAGCCATGGGTGAGAAACAAGGTTGGAACAAAAAGATCACTCAGTGTAATCTTATAAAAGTTTTTACTTTTAGCAAATATATTGCGATAAATATATTCAGTCAGTTAGAGCAACAAAAAAATGCATAACATATAGCACAGCCAGATACGAATTGTCTAGGTCTACTTGGTTGTGGGATTTTGCCTCATCTCAAGTAAGTTCGAGTAAATATTTGGGTAGAGCTATATCTTTTGTTTGCTCACTGTATGTTTGTAATTACTACCTATATACAACAATCTGCATGCCCAGTTCTTTTTATTGTACATTACTTAATAAAATCAAATGCATATAAAGTAACATATTTGGTATAAGTGGCATTTGACATTTATGCAGCACCGAGACGGGCGGCCACACAAATGTCTATAATGACGACAATGGACAACCGATGGCCCAAATGTCGAAAACTGTTAAACTTTTAGCTATCATCAAGAAATACCTACGACAATGGACACATTAAAAATACACATGTTATAAATCACACACAGTTTCCATATTAAAAAATACAAAGTAGTACAAAATACAATTTGGTATCTGATATTTTTCAAGTATTATTCGAAATGGTATTACCTTCAAAATCAACGTCACCAACGAGTTTTGTTTTCCCCGTAGCTTCATTCGTAATTCTCGTGATTCCGACATCTATAACAGCTGCTCCAGGTTTTACCATATCCGCCCTGATTAATTTTGGAATACCTGCAATAGAAAGAGAGAGAGAGAAATAGTAGTGAGTTAGAGCAAATACCCCTTTCTTTAATTGCATTTCCTAAGACAACGATATAAGTATGTGTTTCATCATGTAAATATGTGTATGGGCATATTCAATGCAATTTTCTCCCGCTAGAGGGTGTAGCGGAGCACCGCGCATGCGAACATCCGGTAGCAACTATCGCAGTCGGACGAATGGTATGTCTAGAAGTTTCTGAGATACAGCTCTTCTAAAATTTAAACTTTATTCGATAATTTCACGTTCTACGAAAATTTAACTCTAATCTACTTAAAAAAGAAAAGAATATTTTTTTCTGTAGAATGCATACCTCAGAAATAATTGAGCAAAACCTAAAAAAAGTGCAAAAAATTCTGCTTCTTTTTGAGCATTGTGAAGCTTGCACAAGTCTTTCGAAGCTGCAAACTTGGTCTCTTAGAATAGAAGAATAGAATAGAATAATTTATTAGTTTTCTAAATAACAACTTAATTATGTACATTTAATGTTAAAAAGTATATAATTTACCCATAGGGCAGGAAAATCATATTGTACATCTATAATCTAGTCATGTATAACATTTCGGATATTTAAGTCAGATAAATCATACCTTGATAATTTAATTATAATTATCTAACAAAGGACTATTCAATATTTTTACTTGAGTTTTTTGTATTTAATAACATTTAAGGGTAGATACCAGAGGTTATTGTTTTACTGTTCGATAATATCGACCATAGTAAAATGTATAAATCTTCAAAGGTATAAAATGTATTTTCTAAAAGTAACTTTTTAAATGTTTTTTTTTTTAAAATACGTTCTTTTTAAATATTTTACTATTGGCACAGGTTCTAAACTCATATTAAAAAATTATAACTACATGACCTTTTGCATGGAAATTGATGTCTATTTCGTGTACAAATTGTCTGTCCTAAATCATACCTGTGGCAGTTACGATGATATCAGCGTTTCGACAGTGCAGCTCCAACTGTTCTTTAGGAGTATACCGATGGCATATCGTAACGGTGGCGTCCATTCCCATGCGACTTTCGTGACCGCTGTCTGAGTGCAGCAGCATAGCAATTGGCATTCCCACATTTTTGGAGCGTCCGATGACGACTGCGTTCTTCCCGAATGTGTCGATCTTGTATCTCTTGATAAGTTCGATGACTCCGAGCGGCGTTGCCGGCAGGAAGGCGTCCATATCGGCGCAGAAACGGCCGACGTTCTCAATGTTGAAACCGTCAACGTCTTTTTTGGGCGAGACGGCATTGCATACGTCCCTCTCGCGGATTCCAGCCGGGAGGGGTAGCTGGACTAGGATGCCGTCCACGTGTGGATCGCGATTCAGACTTTCAATTCTAGAAAATAACGAAAAATACACATGAAATAATTTGAAGATTCTCTGGAAAGCAGAGCTCCAGTGGGATACCGATCAGATTAATGAACTCAACCATGTTCTGTTAGACCTGTTCTATTTACTACCCAGACTAACCTAGTATATATCTGTTATCTCGACTAAAGGCCTCAGTCAAGGAATATATCGACTACCTAAAAAACGTTAAGATAAATCTCACAAACAAAAAAAAGGCGATAAGGCCGTCATTACAAATTATCGCCCAATTTCCATTGTACTCGGTTTTGCCAAGATATTTAAGCTAGGAATTTGCAAACGGCTGAAGGATTACTTTGCTCCACTGTCTCAGCTAAGCGGGCTCTGATGCAATCGATCCTCGACAGCCTCAATCGAAGAAGATGTGTGGATGGACTCTTGGTGTTTTCAATTTGGACGATCATTCGCTTCTGCTGCTTAAACTTGAGCATTAAGTTGAGCATTATGGCACCCGGAATGTGTTCTAAATTTGATTCGTATCTTCCTGTCGGACAGGATTCATAGAACATTCGTTGGTAGCTATCATTCAGAATTGTATTTTCCCTTTAAAAATGTGTTTTCTTGTATTATTTCAGGTATTTCTTTGTCTTTTCTAATGCTTCTTACATTTTCATATTTATTTACGATAATATTTTCTTTTCGTTTGTCCCTCATTTGTCCCTTATTATGACTTGTATCTATTATACTAATAAATTGAATCTTAATCTATAGGGGAATTGAATTATTCACAAAATTGTTTTTGACATAAATAATGTAACTGATTTAAAGATGGAGTAATAAACACAGAGAGAAATTCCAACAATGACAAGAGAGACTGAAAACGAGAGACACGAAAGAAAGAGAGAAAGAGAAAACAACAGAGACAGGAGATCGCATTGCACTTGCAGAACGAATATATCTTTAATAATGCTGTTTACTATTTGCATGCTACCACAATTCACAATGACAGTGTCTTAATACAGTATTTAATACTTTTTCAGTCCTTTTTTGCTTCCCCCAGAGCGCGCAGTTGCTATTTTTTCAATCCCCAGGTATGCACCTGCAGAGCTCTAGAAATACTCTAAGGATATATGAATATTAAGTAATATAAAAATACCTATTAAGCAGCTCATATTCAGTGATGCTTGAATCCAGTTGCAGGGTACTGCTCTCGAGTCCAATCTTCTGAGCAGCGACCATTTTGTTCTTGACGTAAGTGACGCTGGCTGGATCTTCCCCGACGAGAATACAGATCAATTTTGGTCTTCTGTGTCCGAGACTGACCCACTCTTCCACTTCTACTTTCAGTTCTTGGTTCATCTCCTACGCTAAGTCTTTTCCATCGAGCAATCTAGCCATTATTCTGCACAAATAAATTACAACACCATGAAATAAAACACGGTACAAAAAAAAACACGAATAGTTAGTGGTTTGTCAAATAAAGGATGTCTAAAAAGGGTAGCGGTAGTATGAGAGTAAAATTAAAATATTACTACAAAATATTGCATATATTTAATGATTTTTTTGTTAAAATCATATTTTATTTTTACTTATTTTTTAAGTAATTTCACAATAATTTATCAAGTGAACATATATCCGGGCTCTTGGAGTGCAGTTAATATATTACTCCTTCTTTAAATTACCCTATCAGGAAATTTAAAAGATTGTCATTATATGTGTCCTTTAATTTTGATTTTATTTGAATTTTGTATATGTGAACATGCAAATCA
>JAOPUG010000033.1:1245199-1255712 GCA_027564375.1 Micropterix facetella | reverse complement strand
ACAGCGGGTTCACCGGGTTGGTCCCTCTTCGGGGAGGCTCCTGAATAGGAGTTGCTCCGCAAGCTGGGCCGACCAAACACAACGGCCATTATAGCCCAGGCTCCACGGAGCCATTATGAGCCACGGGACAGTACAGTCTTCACGGGACAGTACAGTCCTAGTTAGGAAGGCACTGCGTATTTGCCACGTTTGTGTATTCAGTGTTTCTTAGTGACTTTATAACATCTTTAACAATTTGGCCAAATGTACAAACGATATTAATGAAGTATTTACATAAAAAGTATTTAAGGAAAAAAAACTAGTTCATGACTTAGCTATATTATATAATCTCGGAGCTTCATTGACGTCAAGATACGCCTAAAAACTAGAATAGTGTTTTAGCTACGGATTTTAAGAAAAATATTTTGACTGAAATTGATTTCTGTTGAATAGGTTCAATCTAACAGATGTAGATATGTTTCAATCCCCAGACCCGTTATATTCAACGTGGAATATTACTTCGGTACCCTTTTGAATACTTTTTCTTAATTCTGCTTATTATAATTATACATTATTATATTGACACAAACCGTATATTGCAATTATTTCTTTTGGGTTGTTATTTTCACTTACAGTTAGTTAAATAATTAATATGCGTTTTTAAAATGTGATACACATGCAAACAATAATTCGCAATAAAGTGGCCACCCCTAGAACAAGCCAAGCTCGGTTATTGGGTGATACTGTTGGTAGAATAGAACAATGTTTGTGTTTTATTTTGCTGTCGGTGCCATGAAACAAAGTAATTGAAATACATTTTTATATCTTGAGTGTTAGAATAATTAGATTATTAATATAATTAATTATTACTATAGTATTAGGTCGATTTATGAATGTAATATAAAAGGTCTGTAAATCGAAAAATAATCTAAGAATAAGTACTTATCTTATGTAGTGTTGCCAATAAATCAAAAAGAAAACTAATTTATTGCCTTTGTTTCAGGGATATGTTTCGTCAAAAGAAAATAGCAAGTCGAACGACTCGCTTGAGATTTACTCATCAGTAGATGAACTGCGAGGGCGCATCAAGTCCATGGAGCCACAGTTGGATATTCCCTTGAATAACATATGTGAGATGAACAAGAATAATCAGAAAAAGACCGATGAAGATGTCTTTTCAGAGAATAATCAAAACGATCTTAAATACTCGAAAAACAAGCTGAACTTTAGTTTTGTGGAGGGGAAAAATAACGTTTTACAGGTTGGTAATAGTGGCGATTTTTAGATCCATTATAACGTAGTCATGTCACAATATAATGTCCCGCAAAATAAACTAAACTGTCCTAATAGGATGTGTATTTTATTAAGGTGAAAACTCCGCGTGAAATAACTCATAGTAAATTAAATAAAGCTTATTATAAATAAACTAAACTTAATTTTATTTTCGCAAAAGTGGCGCCTCAAATTGCGGCTTGATAATTGATATTAGCAAAAATAGGTACCTAAAGAAATGATTCCCAGAGAGTTAAAATAAAACATTTCTTGAGCTCATTCCTTTGCGACTGACATTTTAAACTTTTTTTTTTCGTTATACTTTTATCAACATTATGTATACCTGTAAATATCAATTATCTATTCGGTATTCTTCTGTCTTTTCATTTTTTATACCGGGATTAGAATGCGTCGTTCTGATTTTACTTTTAACTTCTAGCGGCCACTAGTTAAAGATGCCGCTTCTAGTTGAGAAAAAATAATCAGTGTCTATCTAATCATGAATGGGCCTCGGATAGTAAAAGTAACTATTTTTTGTTTACTTACTTCGGCCTACCCTGTGGGAAACCGGTCTGACAATCGTGCGAACAATGTAACGACATTAAAACGTCTAAAAAGATTTTTCTTGACGTTCCACATCCAGACAGTCACATTTTTTTGTCGTTTAGATGGACTCTAGGATGTGTAATTAAAATGTCCAAAAATACTGTTCTCGACGTTTCACATGTCCCAGAGTCCACCTGAACCAGGGAAGGGTTTGTGGCTGTATGCCCGGAAGTGTGTATATTACTATGTACGATAACTCCAGTAAACTACGTTGGTTTTAAAATTTTCTTTCGCCTATCAATAGTTATGGCCAATGCACAGCTGATTTTGGGATATATACGAACAAATTATTTTTTATTAATAATATTTTTTAATTTGATAACGACCATCAGTACCCTCTATCGACCGATGCAGGAACCACCTGGCCTCGGTGCATTGGTTACGTAATCTATTCGACTAGCCGATTTTAGTATCTTTAAGAGATACAAAAATATCCTGAAGTTTTTCATCAAAAGGGCTTTCCGCCTTCACATCATCTTCATCCATAAATATCCACCCTAGCCAATCTTTCTTAGAATTTGGAAAGAAATAATAATCCTTGGAGCAAAGTCTGGGCTGTAAGGGGAGTGTTTTTTTCTCTCCCTGTCTACGTTAAAGTACGATTTGATATATGTGCTATGTGCATAGGCGCATTATCTTGTATGTCAACAGCAGACCGCGTATATACTTTTCCCTCCTTTACTGATTATTTCCCGTAGGTGAGCAATAATATCTGTATCGAAGGCCCCTGATCTTAGTCCTTTTCGCTAAGAAGTCTATAATCAGAACTTCTCCACTTGTCCTAGAAGGCTGAAGCCATCAACTTGACAGTTACGCGCCATACCTTGAACTTTCTGGCTGCTGCTTTTCCCTTTTCCACCCACCGTTTCTACTCCTGTTTGGATTCTGGGTCGAACTGTTAAATTCACGTCTTATCACAGGTTACAGACCGCTTCCGAATTACATTCTCATTCTCTTCACACAGCTCGGGAAGTGCTCAGTGTGCTCACAACGTGCTCACATGTTAAATGGTTACAGAGGGTCTCACCAACTCTTGCTGAACTGATCTTCGCTTCGTTAGCTATCTGACGAATATAAACTCGCCGATCTGCGAGCCAATTTCCTTTGTTTTTAAGTATTTTCCTCAGGAAATAAGGAAATTAAAGGCCCGGGTTCATCACCTTTATCAATATACTCTCTTCCTAATTTAAATAACCGAGTCCACCTTATAAATTGCGATGACTCACCGTAAATACTGTTTAATGCGTCATTAGTGTTCTTTGTAGGTATCCCTTTTTCACAAAATCACTGAGGGCTACTTAAATGTGCTTCACTCTTGTCGAATAGTGACTAGATTCTAGATGTAATCTTCTCAAAATCTTATAAAGAAGATAAAACGAATTTACCGCGTGATATTTGTAGCGGCTGACGTTTCGGCGATGTTGTAACCGCTATTGTCCAGTACAGACTGAAGTGTTGTCAATCATCATCCGTTGTTCTGCGGGGAGGCGACAAACTGCTGTCGTTACTGCGCAGATTATAACTCTGGTGGGACAGCGGATTCGGTGCGCGTGAATTTTGAAAATCCACCGTGCACACAACACTCATATTGTGTTACATTCTTGCGATCGGGATTGGCAATGAAAACATTTTCAGAAGTAGGTCAGCCTACCCTAGACGACGGCAGTTGCAACATCGCCGAAACCTCGGGTGTTATAAAATTCACGCGGTAAATTAGTTTTATGTCAAACAACAGCGATATTCTTAGATTTCTCAAAACCTGATTTAATTACGTCGAACGAGTTTTTGTTAACAATAAGAGATGACTTGTCACATATAGTGCTGCAAATAGGATAGGCTCATTTTCCGTGTAATCCTGGTAGTTACAAGAAGGGTTGCAACTTATTTAAATATGACAATTCTTACTTCAGGAATTAGACCCATCAACTGCCGGTGGTGGAGCTGTAGGCGCCAGGGTTGCAGCGTGGGAACGAAGAGTGGCAACTGCTAGAGCTACCGACATACTCAGAGCATTGAGACAAAGAAGAGCTGCTGCAGCAAGAGATGCTGAAAGGGAGCAGGAGAAGCATCAGGTGGCATGGGAGGAACGAGGTGATCATTACTTTATTCTCACTCTCTCTCTCTCTCTTTATCTAGTCTTTCCTTCACGACCTTCCTGATCAACGCTCGACGAATTCACTATAGATCAGATGAACTGCCGCTGACCTCTTGTTTTTCCCCTTGATAATCACAAGTTTGCCGAGACTGTTGTCCCCTCACCTGGCTGTATAACCGAAGTAGGACAGTATCCATTTATGGTGACGCGTGATGGGTAGCTTAGAGAGAATAGACGCATGTGTGCGTTTGACAGTCTACAGGATTTGGGGCGTTCTCCTGCAGCATAAATATTTCAATGCTCTAATTAAACGGATATTGATTTTATTTCTGATAACTTGATTCTTCTAGATACTAGTGAATCGCGTTCTCGTTTTCTTTAGCCGTTGGAATTCATGTCTTTATATCTGGTGGACAGCTTCCATCATTAGAGATATGGGATCCACGATGTATGAATTTGTCCATAATACCAAGACTCTGAATAAGTTTGCCTTCACGGACGATGATTATGAGCTTCGTCTTGTTTCTGTTGATAGTGATTCCCATATGCTCGCTTTCAGAGGGTAGACTTTGCGTCAGCACATTAATCTCGTGTGCGGATGTTGCCATTTATAAAGGATGTTACCATTTATACAGAAAAAATCCTTTCAGTTGTAGCATGCTGCATTGGCACCGTGCTGAAAAAAACATAAATCAAAGTCTCATTTGAATGTAAGCTGAGCGGTTATGCTGTTATCATGGTTAGTACTCTAATCGATGGTACTACTCGTTACTTTTGTATGGGAAAATATCGCACGAGTATGTAAGACGACTTGAGAGACGGTCTTGAGAGAGAATGATGTGAAAACAAATGATGACAAGTGATGAGATCATTTGAAAACAAGTGCTGGTAAGCTGCTTATTCTCGCATTGTGGTTTCTGAATCAGCCGTAAAATCATCAGTAAAATAGACGCAGGAACCATATATTTCGCTCATTTTGAATCGCACCTTCGTTATGGTATCTCATTCTCTGCTCAGTCGCCCAGTTCCGTCATAGGTAATCCCCTAGAATGGCCGCATAGCAGTTTCACCAGGTTAGCCTCTTTTCGTGGAGGCTCTCGGATAAGAGTTGCTCTGTGAGTTGGACCGACCAGTTGACATAAGTGGCCATCTGGCCCAAGCTGCATCAGAGCCATTAGGAACCCAGGGATGAATTTGTTGAGATGTGTCAACTGCTACGGGCGAACCCGGCCACCCCGGAACGTTTCAACGATCTTTTCGTCATATCAGACCGGAGTGAAACACAGAGACTTTAGAACGAACACGAATCTATGTACCAAGCTCCACCTCAGTCCGTAAGGGTCCACCCTTTACCGCGAGGCACTGGGAATTTTCAAGCTCAGTGTGGTATCCATCGCGCCCTTACTCCCAGATGCTTTCAGATTTCTCCGACCTCCCGTCTGGTCGCAGGCTCAAAGTCGCTTGCGCGGTTTCTACCTTAAGTAAGCGGCAATTCCTCACTGGAATTATCCCAGATCCAAGGCGCCCTATACTTGGCTTGTCACCTGATAGCTTAAACTACCTAACTATCCCCGCTTCCTTAGGTTGCATTGGGTTTCCAAACACCCCCAGCTATTAGTTGTTGAGAAAAGGCAGGCAGACAGACCAGTGCGTTAAGCAACCATCTATCCGCTTTTTCACCGCCGGATATATGGTTGTTTAATGCACCGTTTTCACTGCCGAGTCACCGCTTTGTCACAAGTCACTCACTCCCTGACTCTCAGACTTGGTAGGATTCCTCCAACCACCCGTCTGGTTGCGGGTTCGAAGTCGCTTGCGCGGCCTTCTACCTCAAGCGAGATCGGGTGGCCCACGAATCATTTCTAAGGGTAAGCAACTTTAGGTACCTACAAATCCCCGCTTTCTTAAGAACAATACGCTTCTAAACCCCTCCGGATATCAGTCAGTGACAACACGGCCGATATTCCCGTCCCGTGCGCCAGCTGTCCAGTTCTGCCCGAGTTTCCGTCCACGGATCCACCGCACAGCGGGTTCACCAGGTTGGTCCCTCTTCGAGGATTCCCGGATAGGAGCTGCCCCGCCAGCTCAGCCAGCCAAGTTGACATAACGACCATCATAGCCCAGACTACACGGAACCGTTAAGAACCAATCCGAGATACGGAGGGCCCCTTATCAAGAAGGTTGTCAAGCAAAGGCCGGTATGCTGATCAACGATTATACATTCAAAGTCGCCCGAGGTCTTCCCCCAGATAAGACGCCATGCACAGCGTGTTCACCGGTTTCGTCCCTCTTCGAGGACGCTACCGGATAAGTGTTGAGTCGTGAGTCGGGCCGTCCGTGATATAACAGAGTTGGCTATTGAGACTCGAGCTACACGACCCCATCAGAACCCCCAGGGATGAACTGCTGGATGTGAGGCTTTTACCCTCCCCGATTCAGCGAATTACGCGCTGCCTGACGCGCTTATTACTATCACGCCTCGTAATATGTATAGCCAACGGACTATCACCTGCCACCGTGTAAAAAATAGAAATATTTAACATGATAAAAATGCATATATGTATAAATATAAAAATATTTCTAAAATATTTATTGAATTAACGACTGTAGACATAGATAAGGCTATAAATCAATGATTCTTTTGAAATGTATTAAGCTCGGGTAGAATAGATTACCAAGTCATTTTAAATGCCATGGTGGTGGAGGGATTGGTTTCTGTCCTCATCCACCTCGTTGGAGTAAGGCAACATATATTTTTCCCTTAAATATCGAAAATAATGTAATATTCTCCATTTTCTATATTTTGATTTCCTGTTATAGAACGCAGAGCTAAAGAAGCCGAACTGCAAATGCGGGAAATCGCACGAAGAGCCAGAGAGGAACACAGGAGATCAAGTTTTATTCTGGATAGCGATGCAGACGTAACAGAAGCTTTTGGAATCGTCACTTCTAAAACTAATTTTGGTAATTTTTATTTCATTTTATAACCATGAGGGTCATTCATTCATTTATATATTAGACTAGATTAGATTATTTGAATTCTGGACTTCTAAGCCCAGGTGCAATGCGATCTTTGAGATATTTCGTGCCTCCGTTTGCTTACAGTTCCTTACCCATCTCTAATATCTCTAGTATTTTTGAGATAACAATTTCTTCGATAGTTTTCGGTTGGGACTGGTTTTCCTTAGCATTGTCTCCTTGATTGTATTTTATATTTATTTTCTACTTGTAGTGTAATTTTTTTTTGAAGATTGGCGATCATTGTAGTTATCTTCACTGTCGAAGCTGCTGCAGGAAACAGAGATATTGGTTCACTGTCCTAGGTTTTTGAGCCAGGATGTCCTTCCAATGCCCGGTCTTCAGCGGCCCTCAATTGTTCCTTGCATTACTAGTGGCAATGTTCTGCATTTTAGCCCCCTTATTAATTGTCCAAGTATTGGAGTTTCTGGTTTTGATGGTCTCAGTACTTCTATATTTTTCCTCTTCCGCTTCATCACTTCAACATGCGTGCCTCCGTATGTCCACGACATGCGGAAAATTCTTCTTTGAATTAAAGTTTTCGGACGCCTACAGTTTCTTACACAGGATCTGAGAGAGGATCAGGCTTCTATCCTATAGAAGAGCGCGGAGAATAAGTAGCATATTGCCATTCATGTGGTACAATGATATGTTACGGCTACAGAGAAGCTCATCTTGAAGAAGTTAGCTCGAGCAAGTTGAATTCGGATTTTTACTTCCTGCATGCAAATCTCACTGCTCATTTAGGTATCATCCCAAGTATTTATAATATTAAACCTGTTCCAGAAGGATATTGTCAAATATTTGGCCTATGTTATTGTTTTACCTCTGTCTATTTATAATGATATGTTTTGTTTTACTGCTGTCCATTATAAACTCATTATTTTTGCAAACAGTTGTTGAATAGCATCTGTATATCTTCAATATTATCGCTGGTAGAGCAGTTTCATCCACATATCGGATATTATTAATCCTTTACCATTTTACACGAATACCTTCCGCATACATCAATTGCTTCTGCCATTATTTTTTTGGAGTAGATGCTATAAGAAGAGCAGACAATACGCACTCTTGCCTGACTCCCTTCGTAGAGCTACCTCCTCTAATAAGGCATCTTCTACTTTGACGGCGGCCATTTGGTTTCAATAAATATTTGCTACTATAAGTATAATAATAATAAAAACTCTTTATTTTCAAGAAAAGGGTGAGCCTTGCAGCATCATATATCATAAGTGTATGTCACAAGTTTTATGTTGGCTAAACAAAATTATAAAATAAACTGAAACCCAGAAAAAAAATAACAATAACAAAATAAAATCAAATGAATAATTTTACGACACGAAGCAAAGAAAGGGATCCAGGAAAGAGGTAGAGGAGGAGGGCTGGTAATGTTATTATGGTATTAGGTTTACGTGCTCCGTGGTGATGCTCGGGGCAGTTCTGACATTATTCGGTAATGTATTCCAGGTACAAGTAGCTTGCACAGAGAAGGAGTAAGAGAAAAAGTCGCTGCTGTGACCAGGAATGTATAACAAATTATCACCCTCTGATCTGAGGGACGGCCTTACAGCTATAGAGCGGCGAGCCTTCCGGCGAGATAAAGCGGCACGCCATTCATGAGGATTCTATATAGCAGGTAGAGAGCTCTAACCTGTCTCATCTCCCTGGTGGTAAGCCTTTGCAGTCTACTTCGGTACTGCGTGAGAGTCATATTGTTTGAGGCCATAAATTAGGTGGATGCAGACGTTCTGTAACCTTTTCACCTTGGTGGCCAGCTCATTTGTCAGATCGAGGAATGCGGCGTCGCCATAGTAAAGAGGTGGAAGTAGCAAAGGGAGAAAATTTTGAGGACTCTTCAGTGAATAAAATCTGGTGAAGATATTTCCTCTATTCTTCCTAATAAGGTGTTGCCAGGGTAGATTTTGGCCGAAATCGACATTAAGATTCTGCATGCATGCTATACGGAATCTCCTCCGTCATGGATATTTTTTTATATAGCTTGCATGTCAATCCTCGAGGTGTAGAAGCGACTCCCAAAAATGATCTTTTGTGTTTTAGAGTGATTGCCATCGCATTTAGAACATGTATGTCTCTTCTATCCAATCCAATCTGCTGCAGTTACATTCACACATAAACAAAATTATTCACCGCAATAACACGTTAAAAAGTCCAATATGATATTATCACATGTATTTTTCACTTCAGAGATATATTACAGCTCATCGAGAATATACATGAAAGAAAAAAGTCTAATTATGTATTTTATTTTTTTAAAGCGTCTGGTAAACCAACAAGCAAAGAAGCTATAGTAGATTGGTTTAAAAAAATGGAACTTCCTAAAGGAGCAGGACTAGATGAAAGTGGCAGACCAGCGCGATGGTTTCACGGTAAATTTTATACTGATGATATTAACAAAGTCGACGGAATTAATCGATTTCACGAAATAATATCAAAAATATTTTTGTCTAGGTTTAATAACTAGAACTGATGCCGAAAACTTGATGCAGTCGTGTGAAATCGGCTCATTTCTGGTGAGGATATCAGAACGTATCTGGGGATATGCCATCACATTCAAGGCGGCAGATCGCTGTAAGCATTATCTAGTCGATGCTTCACAAGGAACACATTATCAATTCTTAGGAGCTAACCAGATTTCGCACGAATCACTAGGTATGATATATTGAAAAAAAAAATATGCCAGGAGTGGCGTTGTATTTTTTTTTAAATACCTATATTATTTTTTGTTCATAGCTGACCTCGTGAGATACCATAAAGACGTAGTCATCACGGAAACCGGCCAAGAAAAACTGGGACAACCTTGCAACATCAAAAATATTCCTTCGATATTCCCCTAAACGCAGATATACTATAATAGTTAAGATTCTAATTTTAGGAAAAATAATTACTTTATCATTTGAAAAGATCTTTTAATTCCATGCATTTATGATAACTTCAAAAATAGCGTTTTAAACATATTATAAACAAGTGAAGCTATAGTTTTATTTTAAGTTGCATATTTTATAATTCTTGAGTATATTGCCATTTTTAGTAATATCAAAATACAGACTTTTTTAAAATGCCATTGGTTTAAAATCCTAAACGTGGCTTTAGAGCCCCAATTTTGAGTTCCTATATAGAAAATATATTCACCTTCAAGTACATTATAACATACAAATTCGCCGTGCATCGCATCGTCTATTTTTCAAATATTTTTAACAGTATTAAATAAATATGAAATATTTTTAAAAACGAATAAACGAGCGTTTATAAAATTTGGTAATTTTATTTTTAGTTTTAAAAATTTACATAATTGTCTAATATTTACTCTAATATTCGATATGACTAGAGGGAAAGATGCAAATATGGAACAGGCATGTATTATAGAAATTTAGCGATTTCGCAGCTTGTGTTAGCATGTCATGACCAAATATGAGTTCACCCTGACTTCAAACTCGGTGCAAAATGGACGCGGATGCGGTAGTATGCCCTAAACATGGCGAGCGATTATTTATTAAAATACTGTCAATGGTTTTTGTATATATA
>JAOPUG010000033.1:1151422-1165735 GCA_027564375.1 Micropterix facetella | reverse complement strand
CACACGAGTCGCCCGCAAGAAATCTCGTGCGATACCGATAGCAGCGCTGCGTCTCGTTTGCACGCGGACTCCTGGGGACGTGGCCAATAACGTAATCATGTCTAAACGCACCTCCGCTGTGCTTATGTTCACTTAATACTTCAGCGCTCGCTCAGTGACTCATCAATTAATTATATTATTTTATTTATGACAATAAAAAACAAACCATAAGACTTATATACCTGAAAATTAACTGGGCTCTGCGCATTAGCAATAACTATTCGATTGCCGAAAGATTTTTTTAAAACGGACGTAGTTTACTCGAGTTATCGTGCATACTAACATTTTTTGTGCACAATTTCAAGACTTGGCCACTCTGGCGGCCGAAGTAATATATATATGTATGTATGACTCTCGAGTGGATGCCCTCAACCCCTTGCACCTACCGAAAAATTGTCAGCTAAGGAACCCGCTGAATCGTATGGGCAAATTGACAGGTGCAGCCTCCAGTTATTTACTATCACGGTCGGTACAGAAGACATCCTTCGACAAGCCCTCGAATGGAATCTCCAAGGCAGTAGACCAAGGGGCAACCCGAGACAAACCTATCCACTGACAAACAAACCATCCTAACCAACCAATCCATTGTGGGCGAAATTAGGGCGACAGAGAAGACCTTCAGTGAAATCATTGATTTTATAAAATCAATGGTGAAATAAAGGCCGTAGCGGAAGACCAGGGCAAATCCTTAGCTATGTAACAATAAAATTTCCTTCGAGCTCAAGGTTTGTAAAATCATATTAGGGACACATCATCATCATCATTAGCGCTACAAATCATTGTGAGACTTGGCTTTGTCATGAATCTTGTTCCATTCCAACCTATCCTGGGTTTTAGCTTTCCAGTTGTTCACTCCAAGTTTATTTAGCTTGTTAACCACAGAATCAAGTCATCGCATGATATCCTTTAGATTTTCCACAAAGAATGCTGTTCATTTTCCATCCTTCCCCCCAAATTTAGCCTTCTAGTTTTCTGGAATCTAATAACATGCGTTCCATTACACATGTTATGCGGTTCTTTGTTCGTCTTCTCCACACGTCATCCTCGTGAACGACACCGAAGAACCTGCAGAATATTTTGCGTTCAATCATAGATATTTAGTGCATTTTCATCCGCATTGGTGAGTCCATATTTCTGAAGCATTTGGTCTGATGAGTGTATTGTAGAGGGTTGTCTTCGTCCTCCGGGATAGCAGAAGGGATTTCATTTGACTGGAGTCCAAAGTAACACTTATTTACACATACTCGGATCACATAATGAATAGTTATGCTGCGGTCCGTTTGGCTCTATGGAGTGCAGAATTTCCAGCATGCGGTCCAGCAAACACCAGTGACGCGTCCCATTTGGGTCTCAGCAGTGCAGAATCGCCAAAGGAATTTCTCCAGGAACGCCCACCTTCGAGTTGAGGCGGTTTCTGACAGCTGTCATAGAATGGTCGGTCATTTTTAGACAAATTCAAAATAAAAGTGGCGTGTGTACATTTAAAGTAATATATTTTGTGGCGTTTTTCGTGCTTATTTTCACTCTGGTTTTAATGCAAATAACGGACCCAGACACACTGAATCCGAAGAGAATGACATGACAGCGCCCAGCGTTCTGTTTGAAGTCGGACTTATAAGCGGTCCATTTGAGCAATTACAGCATTTGCTATAAATGATTTGACATTCCCCAAAGTGAACGCACCTAAATCCATTTCTCAAGTTTGAAATCATTTTCGGTAACATCCTCAATCTTCTGCCTTCTTATTGTCCCACTGATTTCTTTACATGTTTCTGTATTTCGTTTTATCGTCTATTTTTTTATAGTTGGTGATGAAGCCAGCAGTTTATAACACTTTAACAGTTAGAAATTCAAGACTTACCTCAAATATAAGACTGCAAATCAGTTATTTATATGTCTGACAATATAAAATAACCACAACTGTTCTTGTTATTATCTAGCGTCCTAATTTACTATCGATGCCCTTTTTTATTCATCTGACCCACGATCTGTTGATATAATAATGACTCGAAAGAATGACATCACACAACATAACCTAAAAATGAAAAAGATGACATTTCTAAAATCTCTTTACAACGAAATGAAACGAAATGAAACAACGAAATGAAAATACACAAAAACCTTCAAATATATTTGACGATAAAAATATAATTATTTTGTCAAAAAATATAATATTATAATTGTAAAAATATTTTTTTTTCCTGGTAACTATAGGGTAATTGGACAATTCAACCCCCAATGCCTCGTCACAATATTTGGAACTGCCCCCGATACAATATAATGCAAATTCACACTCCACGAATTGTTTATGTGGCGGCATATTGAATAATATGCACGTGTAGGTATAATATCGCACAATAGTTTAATTTTGTCACTTCAGTTGAATTGTCACCATACCATGGCGAAGCCCAATGAAGACCGCGAATTTATTGTCGAATTTTTAAAGATATCGTCAACGTCCAGCTTTATGGAATGTTAAAAGTACTGAATATAGTGATAGAAATCTAAAGAACGATGCATATAAGGTGTTATTGAAAAATATAAAGAAGTTGACCCAAAAGCAAAGATATCGTGGAAAAGAAAATTATTATTCCGCGTGCAGTTTTAATACCCGACGTTTCGGCGATGTTGCAACCGCCGTTTTCCAGGGTTTAATCTTATTTATAATGCCAAACAGCCGTGATAGTCTTCAAAAGAATTAATAGTCCGAGAACTAATTATAGAAGAGATGAGAAAGGTAAAAGCGTGCTACAGATCTGGAACTGGCAGTGATGATATTTACGTGCCTCCGTTATGGTATTATAATGAATTAAGTTTTCTATATATAAAATATGAAAAATATAAAATAATTGAAGACGTGCTTTTCGTTTTTAAGACTTCTCTGCCAATCCTGATTTTAAATTAGTGGGTATTGCACAATGTTAATTATATTGCGCGATATTATTGTAGGTGTAGGGGACCCTTAAGGTGTGAAATAGAATTTTGATTGGTTATATTTTTTTATGTTCGAACGTTATTCGTGTTCATACCTATTTATATATACGAAATCGAAGACTATCACTGTTGTTTAATAATATAATTAGGACAAAAATGCATTTTACCGTGTGAACATTGTAGCATCCGATGTTTGGGTTTTGCTACAACCACCGTTGTCTAGGGTAGTCTTGCAGTGTACAACTGCCTTTGTCAGTACTCTCGACAACGACGGTTGTAAAATCGTCGAAACGATGGGCTTTACAAAGTCCACGCGGCAAAATCTATTTTTCTCCTATTTATAAGCAAAGAGTCTTTTCATTTCCGCTAGATCTTCTTCAGATTCGTATGGTTTCACAGTTATCCAGTGTGTTTTGCATCTTTTTCGAAATCCTAGACTTTCAAAGAGTTTTATTGATGGCGTGTTTCCATCGACGATATATCCGAAGGGATCTTTCCCGCTGAGCGCGAGCGATGCGCTCATATTCTTCAGAACGAGTGAGGCGTATCCTTTTCGTAAATGTTGCGGTTCGGTTTGCAATGCGCACAGACCATCGTTGTGCAACAGCATGACCCATGCCATCAGCGTGTTCGCAGAGTCGTACAGACCGACAGAGAACGAGTTATCGATCATGTCGCGTATCCAGTCTTCGGAAGTTTTCGGAGACGTCGGAGCGACGCCATCCTGAACGCCAAAATTTGGGCCCAACTCGCAGTACTTCTCTGGCAGGACGTAACGGTGAGGCCACAGCGAATTTATGCGAGGAGCGTTGTTGTCCTTTATTTTGGCGAAATAATTTCCCTCGTGCACAGAAGTGTCGAATTTCGCAGCCTCTTCTTTAGGTATCCAATATAAATTGCATGTTGTATCTTGTCCGGTTTCGGCGTTACATTGTTTTAATGCTTCGTGGACTACCGGAATGAATCTCTCCATCGTGCAGATAAATAATCCGTTGAGTTTTGGGAACGCAATGACCGCTCTCGCGAGTCTAAAGCACGAATCTTCCAAGGTGTATACTTGAGCATTTAAACCATCGTAGGAAATAAACGTTCCATCTTCCCAATTGCCATTCAAAGAAAATATGTGCACTTTATACATCGGATTCTTTTTCTTGAGATCAATACAGTGCTGGACAGTGCGGTACGCTACAAAGTGCTCAGGCCAATTCGGTTTGAATAAATCACGCAATTCTGGCCATTTCGTGGTTGATATATTTTGGAGGCGGTCCTTCATCTGAAACAATTGATTCATTTTAATAATATAAGATTTTAACCACGACAATGAGATAGTTTACCAAATATTAATACTCACATTAATACTATACTAAACAGTAAACCAGTTAGCATGTCTTTGAAAATATAAAATAACTGCAGTCCTTTATATTAACTAAAAATAGCCCAAATTAGCATTGATAAGATCATATACAATATTTATCTAGCAAATAGATGTAGCTGATAACGACGATAGATACCTAGTTATGTAATATGACTGTTATATCGACATCACAAGATAAGTTTTGTGTATCTGCCGTGAACATCACGTACAAACATCGTACAGCCTCCTTAATTCCGCCATTTCGTCGGACGATTCATATGCTTTGACCCAGAGCCAAAAAGCGCGACTCAAAATGCGAAATCCTTCTTTATTAAAAAGATTAATCGACGGCGTGTTGTTCACGGAGACGAACCCGAACGTGTCCTTTCCTTTCAGCGCGAGATTTCTGCTGATGTTCCTGAGGACGACGCCGCCGTAGCCCTTTCGCTTGTGATTATCGTCGGTTTGTAACGCGCACAGGCCGTCGTTGTGCAAAATCATCACCCACGAGAGTAAATCGTTCGTTTTCGCGTCGTACAATCCGACGGAATCCGAGTTTATGATCATGTCTGCGATCCAATCTTGCGACGATTTCGGTTCGGTGGGGTTGACGCCGTTTTGAGTTCCGAAATGGGGACCGTATTCGCAATGCTCTTTCGGCGATTCGTATTTATTCGGCCAAAGCGAGTTGATGTATTTTACGTGTTTTAAATCGATTGGGCCCGTGTACGTACCGAACGGCAATTCAGTGACCAATTCTAAAGCAATTTCTTTCGGAAGCCAGTATAAATAAGTGGCAGACATCTCCTCCGCAAATAAGTGGCGGACATCCTCTACTTTGCATTTCGTTAGAGCTCGCTCGACTGCGCTCACGCATTTCTCTGGAACCGATCGAAATCTAACTCCTAAACACTTCGGCATCAATTCCACTGCTCTTTCCAATCTCTCGCATGATTCTTCCTTCGCATATACTTGTAGCTGAACGCCGTCGAACGCCAAAAACGTGCCATCGCTCCAATCGCCGTTCAAGCTCAATATATGAATTTTATAGAGCGGATTTTTTTCTTTTATCTCGATGTAATGCTGCAATGTGCGATAACCGATTAAATCCGCTGGCCAGTTTGAGAGAAATAAGTCCCTAAGCTGCGGCCATTCCGACAAAGGAATATTTTCAAGGCGATCGCCAGCCATTTATTATATTCCGGTATTATTATTACACACTATACACATAAAGAAAAAAACTAAAACTGAAACTCGTCTGACGGTCGATGACTCACCGTAAACTAATTCTTCTTTTTGTTCTAATAGTAAATAAAATAATTGAAATAATACAGTGCTGTGCAGTGTTGCTAAATTAGTGTTGGGCGTTAAAATGAAATATCTTTAATATTTAAACATATAATTTTTTTTTCTAATTAACTATTTATTTTCCAATTATATTATGTATGATTTATAACCTTTTTAATGTTGTGGTTTATTGTTGTGGCCACTAAAAAATCCTACTCCTGTCCACTAGGCATTATTTTAGGGATTATAATACCTACATTTGTCAAGTATTCTTATTTAATTGTACTCTATTATAGTCTAGTTTACTTGTACCTACTTTATTCTAGTCTAGTTTACTTGTGCTCTATTTTTACTATATTATATTTTGTTCGAATATCACATTTTTTGTGAAGTTAAATTTACACAGTTATACAGGATGCGAGCAAAAGGGAGTAACTCTGTACGTCATAATAAACATAAACATTGATAACAAAAAGATTTTAAATTTCTTTTCTGAATAAACATTTTTTCCTCGATATTAGGAGATTTTATCGTACAGTAGATTATTATACTTGCAAAACTGACTTGAATGTCATATACGACACTTTATATGCCGCATATAATACACGCCTATGTTATTTAGAAAATAAATCAATATCCGAAAGTTGGGCATAAAAAACGCTATTCCTCGGTAACCAACGCCTTAATGAAAAAAAGTATATGACAACTCAGTTTCTCACGTAGACTAGTCTCCTGTACATAAATGCCTCCTAATTTCCACAATCACATTTTTTTAGTAAAGTGAAAAAAAACTTTTTTTTGTATACAGCGTAGTCATCTCTTTTACTACTGTTACTATTTGAAAGGAAATCCTGTATAATTCAATGCTAGTGCATAGGTATAATAGTATGTGTCTATTTTCAACCCTAGACAAGTCTAACCTATAAAAATATGAGATGTGGCAAACAAATTTCCGAGTAATACAACACGAAGCAATTGCGGGAGGAAGGGTTCCTGCGGCACCGCTGCCTGATCGGTCGATTCTGCAGTGCCAGCTGACAGTGATGTTTCGCGTTGAGGTTTGGAAATTGGAGGTTATGTACCTACATTTTATGCATCTAAGTGTAAGTGGTTATTTTTGTGTTCAACTGTGTGCCATATTTGTTCTAAGCGTTTCACAAGATCATCAAGTTTGTACAAACATCTCAGAATAGTACACGAAATTGATTATAAGAACGTACGAGCTAGTGTACTGGCCAAGCAAACCTGACTGAGAATCTGCTCGCCATTTGTCAGTCGATATTCAAGGAAAGAAAAAACTTAAACAAGCACATACGGAACAAGACAATAAGTCTCACAATGTTGTCAATATTCACCCAACGTTTGACCTTTACTATTGATATAATATGCTATGGCTATATATCCTACTTACCTATTTTATTTGTTTTACAAACAGGCATTTCTCTGCAAAAAAAAATCGTTTTAATTAAAAACTAGACCCATAATCAATAGAAACATTTATTTTACTTTTGTAGTTCGACATTTTGATTCATAAATATCGCAGAGCTTGGATTAGTATTTAAATATTGGCGCTGGAAATCCTTTAAAAAACAACCAATCAGGCAGCAATGCCGCAGGAACCCTTCCTCCAGCGATTGCTTCGTAATATAACGGTTTTTCTCTTATACATCGCTAGTGTTTAAAGTGATTTTTGTTTTTATCTATCCATATTAAATTAAATGAAAATCGATTTACCATAGCAAAAACCTAAGGGAGTCGCCACTAAAAGAAACTGACAATTTTTCACAGCGCTGCCGAACTATTCGATTGTCATGTGTTCTGTTGGCAAACCTGTTATAATTTCTGTTATGTTGCCAGGTCGTAAAACATAAAAAAGTTTGTTGTTGTGACTGACTTTTGTGCCGTGAACGTTGTCATTCTTTGTCAAAATATAAATCTGATTCCGTTTCTTTGTATGGATAATCTTCAGATTTCATGATATTATGGCGCAGCCATCGCGGATAGATAATGAGGTGGGTCGAATAATAGGCTATCCTCGAAATTGAGGCCTGTAGGATGGCGTATCCGTTGGTCGATTTTGCATTCGTATTTTAGTTGATTTCATTCTTATTTTATGTGAAAATGGTGTTGAAATAGTATTATTTAGCTTAAGTAATCGGCGCTTGATGTATATTTGTTGGTTGTGTACTGCGGAATGCTGGTTTGAACGGTTTGTTCGATTGTGTGTGTTCTACCTTCCTGCATTTTTAATAAAATGACGTGTGGTTTCTTTAACTAAAACTCGGTTCTATCTCATTGTTATTAGTCGAATTGCGCTGTTTACCATGACCTCTTTTACACAGTAGGTTTGTAATGAAGTTTCTTTGCACAATCAGTTGCAGGAGATCGGTTTATTCAAACGGAATCTTAGAATATAGAGTAAGCAAGATGAATACAGAGAAAGCCACTTCTATTGCTCCTCAAAAGAGTAGTTTGTATGGTTGAAGGTCAAATTTTTCAGTGGGTTGCTTGGCTGATATAAACTGTTTCGAATTCCCATTTGTCCCAAACTGTCTGCTTTGCATACTTTCTGGGTACAACTAATGCGCAGTGACGTAAAACGATAGAGCCACACTTTCATTAATGCCCAATCAGAAAATTTGAATTTGTGACTCCTCAATACCCTTCGTATTCGTTATTATACTGCTCGTGCTTTTCCATTCTGGTTTGACCTTGTTAATAGTAACTATGGCGAAGATAATGTATTATGTTCGTAACAATAATGTGTTACTAGGGTGTTTCTGCAAATATATCGTTCATTTGCAAGGGATTACTCAGTACATAAAACTAATAAGAAAATTAAACAAAAAATTGACTATTGTTATTTACATGGACTTCTTTAATTTTAAGGGTTACACAATAGAGGTGATGTACTGGATATACTACTAGTGCATGGTGGTATATGTTGACGGACGTTTCAGCGATTTTGAGGCATATCTAATGACATTTTCACTGAATCAGTACAGATTTTATCAAAACAAAAATATAAATAAAAAAGGAACATCTACAATACAATACAAACACTATTACTTCGGCCACACAAGTGGCCAAGTCTTGAAATCCTGTGAATTTTTTGTTACTATGCTTAATCACTCGAGTAAACGACTTTTGTTTTTAAAAAACCTTTTATCGATCGACAGTTATAGCTAATGCGCAAAGCCCAGTTAATTATGGGGTTTATATGACTCATGGTTATTTTTTTATTATAATAAATAAAACACAATTAATTGAGGTTTGTCATTACGCGCGCGCATCAAGTATCAGGATATCATACTCGTTAAAGAGACTCATTATATAGTATAGGGACTCGCGTCCCGCTGGCGAGCGAGCGAGAAAGATGCGATTAGCGGTGTCGGCCGAGATGGATATATGTCGATGGATATGCCCCGCGTGACGCGCTGACATGAGCCCTACGCTTCTCGACGTATGAGCGCCTGATATCGACCATACGCACGCGCTTCAAGTATTGGGATATCATATTCGTTTTTAGGTATTGGCCGAATTCGATAACCCCTTGGGTTTTCCTTCTGCATGACTAAGCAATTTCTTGCTGCCGACTGACAGTATTTAGATACATTTGTAGTGGTGGCAGTAAAGAGAACAAGAATTAAGTGTATAAAAGATGAAAATAAAATATGCATTAAATCGAGGAAAAGAGAGGGAAGAGGACATAAGTATGAGGGGCATACATTTTTTTTAATAGAAGTGGAAGTTAAGTTGCACTTCTAATAATACATAGAAGGGAGCTGGTTCCAAACACGGGCTGCATGAACGGCGAAAGAGTGACTGAAGAATTGTGCCTTGATATGATAATTATATTATCCTGACCGGAGTGGGTAGACCATGACTGCCTTAATTACAAATTCAGAGGAAAACACTGTCAACAAAACATAAACATCGAAATTGACATCTTTTAAGAGCAACATTGAACATGTTTTGTTTTGGTTACAAAATTTTATTTTTCTTACAGGAAAATAACTTGATTGTCACAGAGTTGAGCGACGATGAAGCATTTTCGCAAGATTCCTCAAAAAACCGACTAGAAGTTCCTAACCAAACCTTAAGTCTACCGAGTTTACGAGTTAACAACACTACTCCAGTGCTTAGAGACATACGTACTTGCCCTTCGTCAATAGAGAGAGACGTTTCAAAAGAGTCTGAAGCTTCGAGAAGCGATTTGCACGCTTCCAACGTTTCGAATGATTCAGAACCATCGTCAATATCGGAGCATATCCTCGAAGATGTCGTCGAAGTCGGTTCCACTTCGGAGAAATCGGAAGAGGAAGCGGAATCATCGGAGCACGACGACACAGAAAAATCTCAATCGAGCCGGGGAAGCTCAATTGATATACCGTTAGATTTCTCCAACTCCATTTTGTCTGATAAAAAGTCGGACCCGCCAAGCGAAACGGCGACTCCGATAGACAAATCGGACCGATCTAATGATGTCATTAAACTGGATATACGCGGGCAGGCAACTCAACAGAATTTCTCATTCGCCAATCCGCTATTCAACCTCACAGAACCAAAGAAAAATGTCATAACTTCGATAAAAACGGACGAGGATCTGATGAACATATCAAAGGGGGGCAAAATTAGAGTTCCGTCTCCTGTGATCGTGACGAATCCGAAAGTAATCGATCTGCCTCTACACGACGAGAGTCTCACCGATGACATCCGCATTGACGACGTCACCGACAAAGAGTGTCCAGTATCGGACGGCGAGCAGAAAGATTACCTCGTAGAGGAAATCATCATTAATAACTCGATCGATGATGATAAAGATGAAGAGGTAAAGTCATGTAAATCACCGGGACCGAATGACAATGATTTTAACATGTCGTTGAGTACATTTACGACTGAGTATCGGACGTTTGGAGATGATTACGGAAAGGTGTGTATAATTTGTATTCAGAGGATAGTATATGTTATGGCTTTGTTAAACAGTGTATTATTATTATTATTAGCTATTGGCCAGGCAGCTTAAGCTCTGATGAGTCCAAAATCTGTGTTTTTGCTGACTGTACATACATATATTTATAAATTCTCATTTTAAACTGATTCCCACCAGTTGAACTTATCACTGTTCCGCATTTTCACTACTCGATTTGAAAGAAAGTGCTTCATAGGTTTGCTCTCGAAGGAGGCGTTGCGATCTTTAATGAATGTCCTCTGAGGTTAGTGTTGGTGTTTGTCCTGTATATCGACTAGATTTACTGCATCGTTATAATCTTGAATGTTTCGATCGGGTCATCTTTGTGCTTTATCGCCTTTGAACGAGGGCAGTTTGAGGATTTTTAGCCTTTGCTCCTAGCTCAGTCGTTTAATTTGAATCGGCACAGGGGTTGCTCTTCTTTGTATCTTCTTAAAATCTTTATCTGCAGAAATAGTGTCTTAAAATTGGGTAACCGTATTGGAGGTTTCTTTTTCTGCTATTCCCATTTGAGGTCTCCTGAAATTGTTATGCCCGGGCCCTTCTCGAGTTTAACCGAACCCGATGATATATTATCTAAACGGTAGTTCAACTCCACGTTTATCTTAATTCAAAGTGAGTAGGCATTCTTGCGTCCATTTAGAGATGTAGTCGATGTCGGTCCGGAGTTGCGAGCGAAGACAGGGCCACCGAAGAAATTTGTGTCATCAGCAAAGAAGCCGACTTGCGATGTAAATGGCACTACGGAGATCGGCGAGAAAGATGTTGAGCAATATAGGTCCCAGGACTGAACCTTGCGGTCCTCCGCTCACTACATTCCTTCAGCCCATTCGCAGTCACCAATTCGATGAGAAGGTACGTCCTATTAAAAAGTTAGTGATCCAGTCGATAAGTTTTCCTTTATTCCAAAGTAATCCATCTTGTAAATTAAACAATTTAATGGGACCCACAGGCCGCATAATCAATATAGTTAAGAGAGCAAACTCATATGTCTAATAAAAAAGTTTTTTCTATTATCGCCCGCGATCCTTTCCTCGAGCTCTATAATACCTACCTTCGACTGCTTCTCGAATGCCCTACCAAGTATGAATCTGTACTTTAATTAAGATATAGAGCAACTGGAAACAGTTCAGAGAAGAGCAACGAAGTTAGTACTTTTTACTGAAGAACAAACCGACTTCAATTTGTTCTATCAATCATAATTACGATTGATAGAACTCCATTTAAAAACGTTAGAGGAAACATACAAAATACTTCATGGTTATTCCATGAAGTATTTTGTCATCCAACCTCGAGAGCATTGTATACCACAACACCAACAAACAACTGCGAGAGCACTCGAAATTAAATAAAGCAACTGCAGCATCGAACCCCAGGAAACATTTCTTGACAAATCGCACGGTGGATGCTCAGAATACATTGCCGGAGGAAGTGATAAGCGCTGACTCCATCGACAGCTTTAAGAATAGACTGGACATTTTTCTAAATGCGAAACAATCACAAGTTTAAAATTAATCGCTCGTGATATACACGCATCGGCCTTATGCTGCTAGTGTATAATATAATAATTATAATTTACATTCCAAATTTTCTTAAAATGGTCGAGTTAATCGCCGCTCCTCTTAGCAGTTTGAACGCGTGACAAAGTGTGAACGTATCCCTCCACGGGCAAAGCGAGTTATACTCGATCGTTCCCGAGGTGAAATCGGGGTATTATTGCAGTTAAGGAACAATGTCTATATTGAAGATGCTTTAATGTCACCTGACTATATTTACCACGCTGATTCTGAATTTACAAAAATCTTTGCACGGAATCTATAAATAAACAAGTTATATAAATAGGCGTTTGAAGTTTGCATATATACGATATCAACAGGCCAAGATTTGACAACCCCTCTAACTGGTTCAAAATCAAAATGTTAACCATTAAAAAAATGGCCAATTTTAAAAACTTTCTGACTGAATCCAAATCGTTGCATTCACTACCATCTGACTTCTTACAATGGCTTTGAATAGATGCTTCGAGCTGCGCAAGACGAAGCCCAATAGCATAAAAGATGTCTCAGCCATCGAAGCCGTATGATTAAATGTCATGCTCCGATTGGTAATCACCCCAGGTCCTTCGTTTCCATCGCATGCTGCAGCGCCACCCCACCAAATTTATACTAGTGTTGGAAAGGGCTATGCAATTTATGTTACACATTTCACCGTTGAATGGCGTCAATATCTCGATGAAACGCAAAACTCTATGTTGCCGATCCCCATGCACAACTTCACTAACCCTTAATAAGTTTGCTGATTTTTGTGAGATATTTGAAAAATATGTAAATATTTATTTTCCATCATTTTAACTATGGGAGAATTCTGATAGCGCCTCAAAAATCACCCTCCTAAATTTTTTGATAGCGATTTTGGTAAATAAAAATTGGACATTTTGGTAATTACTAAAAAATCCATTATTGCGCCCTAGCTGCGTGTTTGTCGACCCCCTGTTGTATCCGCCGCTGCCTTGCAGCAAGCTAGAATATATCTATCTGCGCAAGGAGTATTACTACAGAGGACATGAACTGTCCTCCGAATAGCTTCAGCGAGCGAGTATACTGTAAGGCATTTATATAAATTTTAGCATCTTTAATATTCAGTCACACAACATTATCTTCCAGTGCATTGGAGGGAGAATAAGAGAAATACATCATTTATTTATTTTCCAGATACTGGATATACCAGTAGCTCTGTATGAACGTGACACCATGATAGAAAAGTTGACAATATCTCTCCAAGAGTCTGTAGAGACGAGAGAGTTTCTCCAACTGCAGAACGAGCATCTGGCCTCTCAGCTCGGGGACATGCAGCAGCGTTATAGCGAAGCCACTTCTGCTGAAGTAGCCGATGTCACCAGAGGGCAACTCTCCGATTTTGTCAAACACGAGAACATGTTAAGAGAGGACGAAGGCTCGGATCTCAGTTCCGCGAAAGAGATCTTTTCGGATGTCGCCGATCCCATCGCCCTGATCGAGAAGCTGAAGGGTGAACACAAGGCCGAGTTGGAGTCGTTGGATGCTAAGCATTCAAAGGAAGTTGAAGATCTGAGGACCTACTTCGAGAGGAAGTGCCATGATATGGAAAAACAGTGAGTGTGCACTTTAATCTACTTTTAATCTGTCATCAATAACCATCACCGTGCAAGCAATAATAATCAGTAAGTCTTGCTAAAAAAAGAATCAATTGTCATTTTACCAGTGCTTCAACTTTTCTTGACTTTTGTCGGCAAATCCTCCAAAGGGAAGACCCACTCCGCTGATTGACTTTTTTTTCAGGTTCGTAACAGTACACAACAGTTTTTGACTCCTGTTGCGATATCATATACTGTTAATGATTGCCCCCGTCGTATTTTTTTAAAATCGTTCTATCTCACCACTACACGTCTATTACTTTATTTATAGTATTACAGCATACACTTCCAAACCCCAGTAACCTCGCTCGTTCGAGCTATTCGGAGGATAGTTCATGTTCTCTTTGTAGCAATACCCCTTGCACAGAACAAAGACGGTTTTAGAACAATGACGATATACTTACCGCCATGACATAGTCCTTGCTGTTATTCGCGAAGTAATTAGTTTTGCAGTGGCTCGTGCAAACAAGGGTATTACGTGCCCTCCAAACCACCAATACAGTTTGTGCGGGATGGCTCTAAAGGCAAAAAACATTCCACTACAAAACCTTTCTC
>JAOPUG010000033.1:1077216-1089043 GCA_027564375.1 Micropterix facetella | reverse complement strand
ATAGTTGTTTAGATATTAGTACACACTACTTTAAATACATGATATTAGGTATATAATTTGATTATAACATCTAATGAGCAAAACGAGTTTTACCGAATCTATATAATATCAGGGCCCGACCGGGGTTTGAGGATTCCATGGCAGCTCCGTTTGTATTTAATAATCATGGTCTTTAGGAATATTTGACTCCCATGGTATGGTTATTTATACAATAAGGACCGTCATTCGTAATGGAGAGGAAGAGTATATCTGGACGGAGGGCTGTGCATCCGAACCTTTTAGGATAATGGTACTGCTTAGGTGGCAAATTGACCCCAAAAATGCAATCAAGGACTTTGTCAATGGTTTAGAATGATTTCGATGTTTTTTGCCTTTAAAGTCAAATCCTAGTTGGTATGAGCTATTGAGGAAATAATCACCTCGCTTTATTGAAGACTTTGTCGTTGCAGTAGGTATACCGACCGTGATCTAATGCCGACTTGCACCCCGCTAAAATATGTCTAGCTGTGCACGGGGAATTACCAGAGGAGACATAAACTATCCTCTGAATAGCTCTAGCGAGCGAGGTTAATGGGATCTAGAAGTGAATGCGAGAAGGCATTTAAGTCATTTTTTAACATTTCTGATGGCCAGTTATACAGTATTATCTTTCTGTACATTGGAGAGGGATTTTATTTATTATTTTCATTGAGGTACACAAAAAAAGTGTTCCTCAAGTGTAATATTTGTGTTCGTCAAAGTGTAATCCGAGATTACGAGCGACGACCATACTGGGCATGGCTATTTGGACAACATGCATAAGTAACCAACTGTTTTCCAGTCATTATGATATTGCAGGCTAACAGATTTAGTGTATGTCACCTGCTACGGGTGAATCCGTCCACCCCGGAGCGTTTCAGCGAACTTTATTGCTATATCACCCTGAGGCGAAACACAGAGACTTGGGGACTTAGACAATCTACATACCAAGCTCCACCACTGCCCATCAGAGGCCACCCTGCGGGCAAGCTCACCCCCTAACTCTCAGATTTAGTCGGATTACTCTGACCACCCGTCTGGTTGCAGGTTCGAGGTCGCTTGCACGGTCCTCTACCTCAAGCGAGCGGCATTCCTTACTGGAATATCGCGGGTACGGGGCGTCCTTTGCTGAGCAACTATCACCCAAAATCGGGTGGCCCACGTATTGTTTCTAAGGATAAGCAGCTTGAGGTACCTACTTACCCCCGCTATCTTAAGAAGCATACACTTCTAAACTCCTCCGGGTATTAGTCAGTGAATACGGCCGGTTTACCCAACTCGTACGCCAGCTGTCCAGATCAGCCCAAGTTTCCGTCCCTGGATCCACCGCACAGCAGGTTCACCAGGTTGGTCCCTCTTCAGGGAGGCTCCCGGATAGGGGCTGCCCCGCGAGCTAGGCCAACCAGGTTGACATATATCGGCCATCATAGCCCAGGCTACACGAAACCATTATGATCCATTGAATGCCAACAGCATGGGCCATACTGTTGTTGTGATAATATTCTTTCAAGAGTGACTATTATCTCCACAATGGGCGTAGCATTCTCCTTCTGAAAGCCACAGCTTTGTGTTGATATTTAAACATACTCGATGATTAGATGCTCTCACTTAATTTGAACAATTCTGTGCTTTTGTAGAAATTCTGTGCTTTTGTAGATGTCGCTATTAGAGACACAGATGCGCGACTTAACTAACGCCATCACAGAATTGGAAAATGGAAAGAGTGAGACGGAAGCCAACCTTCAGACCGCTCTGGACAAGATCTCAGTGCTGCGAGAAATCATTTGCAACCTTGAAGGTCAACTCGAAGAGAAAACTGCCACTGAGGAAAACCTTCTGAAAGACTTGGATCAGGTGAGCAATCGATATTATTTTTTATTTTATTTATATGACTTAGCGTAGCCAGATTTGCCAGGATGTTGATGCTATGTAAGGAATAGTTTACTTGTTTATTATTGTATCAATCGGCTTGCATTACATAATTACAATTACAATGTGTAGCTACAATATTGCTTAATACTCAATAACTCTGAAAATTCTGTCCCATATTATGAAAATTTAACCCAAGCCCTCACGGGTTTCTGTGGTAAGTAGGCGATTTCTTCCATAAAGAGATATCCACCTACTCTTTATATCTCATGGGGGCGACGGCTGTAGTGTAGTCATCGCATGTTGGCTTCGGGTCTGTCGAGATGCATTGTGACGTCTCAAGTGTCCAGGCTGTGGGACGGTCACAGTGGTCTGAGTGTCCTCGATCTGCTCCCACTAGTTCACTTACCTCATAGAGATGGAGTAGTACCTAATCTAAAATTACAGCTTAGCGCCGTAAGCAGTTCATGAGGACTCGGACAAGGGCCTCAGATATGTTTTACCCTTAAATTAGCTAAAGCATGACATTCGCACAAAACGTATAGACAGTTTTCAGTTCTCGTTGTAAACATTGTCAAATGTTTTTTGAGGGCATTATGTCTTGTCATTAGTGCTGGCATTGTTCTTTGGATTGCTTAATTCTGGGAGCGCCTCTTTCGGAGATTTCCTATTCTATTTCTAACCACTCATTGGCAAGTTTCAGGAGGCAGTCTATTGTGCCTACGGCCGGTTCTGGATCCATGAGGGGTTTTAACGAGGTCCTTCCCTGGCTGATGCATCAGCTTCCTCATTTCCTTGCTTATTGTCGTGCCCTGATACCCACGTGATAGTTACCATTTTCATGAAATACTTGTGGATTTTGAGGGTTTATAACAGACGAGTTTGGATGTGACTCCTTACAGTTAGTGCTTTCAGAGCCGCTTGCAACATCGTTGCGACATCAACCACAACTTTCTTCATCTATTATTTAATGTTCATGATTTTTCAATACCAATTATATACATTATTCATCACTTGAACATCACTCATTCTCTACACAATCGTCTGACTATTTCACTTTATCTTCCTTATAAAATGAACACTTGCCATCTATATGAGAGTTTGCATAATAAAACTTAATATTGTCAAACAAACACTTCTGCCACTTTCTATGGATTCTGCTAACGATATCCAAGGTACATTATCTGAACCAATCAATGACTCATTAGTTTGCTTGGTTCAGTGTGCTAATATACTAGAAATTCATAGTAGCATTCATAGAACAAGGTGTGGCAAGTACGATAGGTGTCGAATAGTCTCCACTCGCAACTGTTGCAACTTTGCGGCTGTTTGCTGTGAAGTGAGTGGCCGTGCGTTGTCGTGCAAAAGCAGTGGCAATAGCAATTGATTAAGCTCGGTTGTTTAATCGCAAGCTTCTCCATCATCGTTTGCAGTTTTTGGCGAAAATGTAGCGAATTTTCACCTTTTCCTTACTTGAACACATGAAAATATTCAAGCAATAACAAACGCAGCAAATATAAATGAATAACTGATTTTGAAAAAGGAATAATTTGACTTTATTAAAAATTGTTTCAATTAGGAATTCCAACTCAAACCAAAGATATCTACGTTCGAAGTGAAACACAATTTGAAAAAATGGCAACCTAATATATATTATATATTTTAGCTGCGCGTACTATGCGAAGAGAAGGATGTGAAAATGCGGGACCTGCAGGATGGCTACGATGCTCTAAAACTTGAAATGGAGAAGACTAGTGCAGCGGCAGACCCAGACCCCGCATCGGGAGATAGTGAAAGAGAGAATGATCAAAAGTTGATCACGAATATTAGAACACAGGTTTGTGGATGAATGTTAATCTAACATCTCATTCAACGAGATAGTGGGTGATTTTATATATTTTTTTGTTGTAAATTATAGTTAGAAACGCTCCAGTCCGCTGTAAGCAAGAGGACATCAGCATTGGAAAGACTCTACGATAAATGCCTGCACAGTAATAGTGAACCGAGCGAAGATGTATCTCTGGCAGACCATAGACAGGTATTAATTTCTCTGCTACCTTCTTCTGCTAAAGATTGGGTATAATGGGAAGACTGGAGCTGTTTTAGAAATGACGGTTCCACTAGTACTCAATGATTAGGTTTCTCTAATTCCTCAATAAAGAAATGATGAAATCGGCCACCAAATTAAAGAAGAGAGAAGATTAAAGCTCAGCTGCTGCTTGCCCTAGTACTGCCCGCAACACCTGTTGTCTCCGTTTTACTAAGTGTCTTTTAATAATTAGGCTATTTTTTATTTTAAATGTTACTATTTCAATTGACTTTTATTTTAGTTACCTTAACATGTTGCATGCTGATGATAAAAAATAGGCTTTCCATTTGGGCCGTGACGACCACAGTTGGCGACAACAAACTTTTTTATTGGGGCCGTGTCGCCCACTGGTGACCGCGTGTCAGAGGAGTTTTTAAAACTCTATGGCGAGCCGACATACAGAAAACTTGTGCTATATCGTATGAAAAGGGTCCCGCACCGCCATCTAGCCTACCCCATACTCGTTGATTATTGCAAACTATTACAATGTTAGGATTTTTTTTTTTTTGCTGGTCAGCTTTTTTTACTGAGTGTTAGTATGACATTTACTTATTACACATGTTTACAAAGATGATCATAAACATGAAGATAGTTATAAATATTTAAAAAACGCGCTATTATGTTGTGTTCAAAACTTTTAATAAATAAATGACATTATAGTAAAGCACTCATAGCTGTAAACAAAAGTTTAACATAACATAAAATCTTCTAACTGAGATTGCTTCAACAATTATTATGATTATAATGAACTTTAATAAAGCATTCTAAACAAAGAAAAGGTTCATTTGTACACCTTTTACAAAAAGTAGTGACTTTTTAGTTTTATTTCTAGCCAGTAAACGTTCTTGGGTAGCCGTATTTTCCTTGTAGCATTGTTGGCACAGACGTCGGACTTCTTTAGACTGTCCCTTTTTTTCACCAGCTCATGTATACTCTTTTTGGTCTTGGCAAAGGAACTTCAGATAGTATATCATGAGCCAGTAAACTTTTCATGATTTCCTTTCTGAAGTCAACGATTCGAATTCCTTTTTTTGTTGACACTCTTATAGAGAGTTAAAGAATTCACAACAGCCACATTTAAAATCAAATCTATGGCGACTTTTTTATACTATTTTACGGTCTTTCATAGGGGTGTCTGGCATCCTGACATTTAATCTGATATATCAACAGCACTCTTGGCTTTATTGTAATCAATAATAATTGCTGGTTTCGAGATCACTTTGTTGTATTTCATCATCACTCTTACAAAAGTCGTAGATAAAACTAGAACATCGCATTTGTCCTTCCACTCATAACAGTTATTCCATCAGCACTCTCTTTCGCTATGAACTGCCCCTTTTTTAACTTCGTAGAAACCATTACTTTGGGAAAATGTTTTCGATTTTTTCTCAAAGATGCGTTTCTTTTTTTAGAACTTCTCAAGCTAATCCGACACCAGTGTACTAATTATTTGTTCAGAGAGTATGTCTTTTGTTGAACAGGTCTTCACATAATGTCATTACTACATTAGTTGGCTTGATTGTTAATTACTACATTAATTGACTTCGTCGTTCTGTTTGCCAGCATAAATACTAATTTTATAAGTGTAACCTGGCAATATGTTCAATTTAAATAGTTTTATACCATACTTATGACACTTTCATCAACACATAAATGCTCGCCTGGTGTGTAATTCTTTTAAAATTGTCATTCATGACATTCATCAAGTGTCTTGCGAGGTAGTCGATCATCCTTGTTGTCTTCATCTCTTTGTGAAAAATGGAGCATTTGCAGAAGCAATTCGAATCGGTTACGACACGTTATGGTTCATATAAAATTTTGCCCCATGATTTTGTCCCTAGACCAATAATTGGATATTTTTGTAACTTGAACAAGCCCAAATACAAAATCAAGCCAAATAACTTTTTTATCTCAGCAAGGTTAGTTGGCGACTAATTGCGAATACGTGCACCTTTCGTGGTTACTTGCGTATTTATTATCGTAGTAACTGCAAAAGCATTAGTGTCATCGACAATTTGTTGTAAAATATCTTTCGTCACCCAAAGCGCATAGAAGTCAGCTGGAGATTTGTTTGTCATTACCATGCGTAAATTTAACAGTAAACCAGGATTTTATGTTAAAGCAATGACATGACGTTCGTTACCTTTGGGATTTGTCCATGTTGAGGGCGGTCAGCTTGCCACGAGAACTTGAATGGAACGATCAATTTCAATGTCACTGGTCTCATTATCTGATAAGATAACTTGCCGCCTTGATCTGCAGGCTTGAATGTTATCTTCCTGATCAGAACTTAGAGGGAGGCTTTCATTGAAGAAATCAATTTCTATATTGTCTATTTGAGACAGTTCTTCTTGGCTTATCTCGAAGTCTTCAAAATCGATCATAATGACGAAAACTCGTAAAAACAATACTTCTACAGCACATGTCACACACGAAGCATGTCTACAACACACTACGGCTTTACTGTCACTAATCGGAGCCAAAAAGGGGACGCGAATGCGCGGGAGACAGGGGCGCGCGGCGGGTGGATGACATAGTGACCGCATGGCACAATGCAACGGATTATCGGTTTTCCCCTCTAAAAGGCCGCATCGGACAATAGTGAGCGACACTCATAACTCCGTAAAAAGTAATAAAATTTCAAAATTTTGTGTGGGATGGAATATCCACAATATTTACAGATAACAGAGTGTCTGTAAATATCCAGCCTGCGTATGCTTTTTAGTGCTAGTAGAGTTAGCAATGGTACTCTAGTCTGTCATCTATCTATTCCCACTCGTAGAGAACTTCGACCGTCTCGTCGTGTCTAACTGCATAAAAGCCTTTTCAATGTCATGAAACACGTGTAAACTGTGCGGCCAATATCTCTACATCTCTGTACCAGAAACTGTATGCTAAATAGCGCTTTTCTGGCTCCCAGATTGTTGCAGAACCGAAATTTCATATATCACTTGTTCTATTATCTTAGAAATTCTGAAGTGTACTATATTATATAGAAACTATTTCCTAGGATATTTACTCGCAACGGGGCGCACCGACAATCAGTTTTTTTTTTATTACTGAGTGCGTTTCCCATCAATATTATCTGATTGCATCTGCCACACCTATTTAACTATAGATCTATTTATATCTGCTTTATATTGTATATTAATAAAATAAATATTAAATGGTAGGCACATATAATTAGGTGTTCTTTCATCTCAGCGATCCCTTCATCGAACTATACAAGACTATGTTCGGCCACTCCTTGAATATATACCAGATAGTGAATCCCTATTTTAAGAAAGGTATGGATTGTCTGTAAAGAGTGCGGAGAAATGTAACAAAAATGGTTGCAGTGGTGATAAACGAGGCTATGAAGACCGAATGACGGAACGACATTGGAAAAGCGAAGATGGCGGGGAGGGCCAGATTGAAACCTACAAAATTCTAAGTAGATCGAGCGCCATTCTAGTGTCATCGAGCTCAAAACGCTGTATATTGTAAATGCAAATAAACGCCTCGCAGCGATTCATTGAAACTCAAATGTACACATGCAACATCTAAACAAAAAAACACTTACAGTTATCGCGTGGTGGAAAACTGGAATGAGTAACCGGAAAATAAGTGATAAGTGCTAATTTTGTAGACATTTTTCAAAACAAACTGGATATATCATATCATCTAAGAGGTAATAAAAAAAAACAAAATAAGTGCAAGCGACATACACTCATCAGTTTGAGTTGGTGGTGTATCTAACTATAATAATAATATTATTCTCAGGAAGAATTTCAGGCATTTCAGGGCATAAGACTGATAGTCCGGCATTCGCTATATCTTTTGACTTTTGCCTTTTTCAGGATTGATACTAATGTAGACTTTGAGCAGTCAATGTTGCCGGTTATATACATTTCATTGATTTTTTTCCATTTCTTTTGTGGAGCTTCAGTACTTCTATAGGTATTTCATTGGGTCCTGTTGCTTTTCTGATTTTTGTCAGTTAGCCAAATAACCAGGACTCCTTTATTTTTTTCTGTGATTAATGCAACTTAAATTAGGTTCACTATATAGGTAAAAGGTTACACAGATTCTTTAATTGTTCCATTCGGTCCACAGGAAGAAGGCAACCAAACGGAAGTGCCAGTGGCGATTTCTCCTGGCCGTGTGCTGTACCGGCTCTCCGAGGCTCTGTCCAGGCACTACCGAGCCGATGAGGCTGCTTTGAAGAGGATACGAGACCTGGAAATGCAGCTGGGGCAGCTTAGAGATGTGGCGCAGGTATTATACACAATATTCTGATTTTTTAAAATTTCAGGCAGTAGGGTCAAAGTAGCAGTCACCATTTTTAACTGTATATTATCGTAGAACCATCGAAATTCCATTTATTACGTACATTTCATTTGAGAGTAACTTATTTTTCATGAGAGGATGATGCGACAACGCATACTGCTTTTTCCTCTTTAAATTTACAATTTCCCCCCCCCCATTTTTTCATTGCACTGTGCAGTCATTATTTTTCAAGGTGAGTGAAAGTTTTGGTTTTTGTTTTCCTGCAATTTTTTCCATGTTTTGAAGTGTGTAGTAAAATTGTGATCAAATTGATGCTATGGAGAAAATGATGCAACATTCATGAAATGTTCATGTTCGTGTAGTGGCAGTGCTACATTTTGCAAGTAAATATAGTATACATGTTCAAAAAGTGTGACAAAATTGTAATGCTGTAAATTGCATTACTGTATATTTGGGTGCGTTTATTAATTAGTAGTAGCATTTAGCTCAACGCAGGATAAATTAAAGGCTGACTCCCGAATATTTAATAAACCAGTAAATTTTGACTTTTTAATGAGTTACCTTAGGATGGATAGCAATTGAAAATGTTACATTTTTATTTTATTCCTTTGCTTATTTATTATAAAATTTCAATATATCTGAGTACTGTTACCATGAACAATTCGTTAGTCATCCGATCCCGGGTGATCATGCCGAATGAAGGACACCTCGGATCCGCTATATTTCCGAGTTACGGAATACCGCATAGATTACACAATGTAGAGGCCGCGCAAGCGACTTCAAACCCATGACCAGTTGGGAGGATGGAGAAATCCTTCCAAATCTGGGAGTCAGGGGATGAGGCTACCCACCGGGTATCTTTGCTCAGTGCCTTGCAGAAAGGGTTAGCCTCTGACGGGTAGTGGTGGAGCTTGGTACGTGGATTGTCTTCGTCCACAAGTCTTTGCATTCATCTCAGGGTGATTAACGATACATTTCATTGAAATATCCTAGGGTGTGAGGTTTGTCTATAGCTTTGACACTCACCAACTGTCCCAGCTGGGTGCGCTGGCGACAGCTAGTTTAAAATCTTGGTTGTCCTTAGTCGAACTGGCTGACCCCTAAACTCTCTTCAGGTCCAAACACCACTTAGGAATAGCTCTAAAACTGTCCTCTCTGCTGTATGCCAACCCCAGAATAACCAAAACTTTGACAATAACGAAGCACGCAGTGAGTGGCCATAGTAAATCAAATGATTTATAAGCCCGCGTAGACTTCCACAAGAAGTTTGCTAGAATCCACGAGTGATGTAAACATAAATAAGTTCTTCTTTCAATGTCATAGATTACGACAGCAACAGTATGACTCATGCTGTTGGCTTTCAATGCTAGAATGACTGCACAACAGTTGGGGACTTTTGCATTCCTCCTCCAATGGACTGGAAGGTAGTGTTGTGTGACTGGACACCAGAGATGCTGATTTTATTTAAATGCCTTTCAGCATACACTTCCAGACCCCAGAGACCTCGCTCATTGGAGCTATTCAGAGGATAGTTCATGTCCCCTTTGTAGCAATATCCCTTGTGACATATTTTGGCTGGCTGTAAGGCAGCCTTTCCTAAATTTACCACAGTTGGTCGGAGTCTGGAGTCCACCGCTCACCCCCAGAAGTGTAACATTAGTATTATGATGGGCCCGATTCTGGTCAGTGAATTCCATGGCAGGTCCGTTTATATTTACTCATTGGAACTGACACTCCTATTTAGAATGTCTTCATTTTGATTTTGTCTCAGTAAGCAAGCAATTGAAGCATTTACATGTTTTTGGAGTTGGCATTTATTTAGCTTTTTGTTTACGACGAATTTGCTTCCAACATTAATGTTAATTCATCATCGTCAAACTTACTCCCTGGTCGTCCGCGGACTTCGCTTTCGATGTTGAAATTAGCAATCAAACCAATAACCCATGTTGCGTTCATTCGTGATTTTTGGTCGATACATATTATTAATATTGCATGTCGTCTGCTGCATTGCTGCCACAACAGACCTCATATTAAAAAATAAAGTGTGTTTTCTATTTCTTCACGATCACATGCTCTTAAAAATTTATCAGCAGTAAGTAACAAACGACAGGAAGACAAATGAATTAGTGAATTTGAAAAAGATATAATATGGCTTTAAATAAAAAATGATTTACTGTTGAAATTCCAACTCAAACTGAAGTTATCCACATTGTTAAAGTGGCCAGTGTGATAAAACGGCAATTGCATTGGCATGTATTGCACTGCACATGCTAACAGCCAGTATAAAAATGACGATTTATTTATTGGCTCTCTCAACTTCTCACTTCATTAAAATAATCCTTCAATTGGTACAAATTGTGTTTCATCTTACACAGGAGGGGAGGCGAGCCATTTGAATGTGTTGGTGCTTATTAAATGACCATTTCAGCGTTTGAATGATTTGACCATGTGGTGGGTTACTCGTATTCTACTGTTTCTCAAAGTGTTTTAATTTGATGTTTCAAGAGAAAATTGGAATGTGACTAAACAACTGAGACAAAAACCAAGAATTCCAGAAAAAATCTTTGTTAAATTTTTAACTTCAGTATACCTTTATAAGTTCCATGGGTTACTCGTATTCTGCTGTTTCTCAAAGTGTTTTAATTTGATGTTTGAAAAGTAAATTGGAATGTGACAAACAACTGAAATAAAATCCAAAATTTACAGAAAGAATCTTTATTAAATATATACTTTTGTAAACCTTTATAAGTTCCATAGGTTACTCGTATTCTGCTGTTTTTCAAAGTGTTTTAATTTGATGTTAGAAAATTAAATTGATGACAAAACAACTGAAACAAAACCCAAAATTTCCAGAATTTTTTTTATACGAATTTTTAATCTTTATTTCCTTGGGTAACTCATATTCTGCTGTTTCTCAAAGTGTTTTAATTTTATTTTAGAAATCAAGTTGGAATGTGACAAAACAAATGAGACAAAACCCAACATTTCCAAAAAAATAACATCTTTATTACATTTTTAACTTTAGTGAACCTTTATAAGTTCCTTGGGTTACTCATATTCTGCTGCTTCTCAAAGTGTTTTAATTTGATGTTTGATAAGCAAAATGCAATGTGACAATACAACTGACACAAAACCAACAAAATCCAGATTTTTTTGTTTAATAAATTTTGTACTTTAGTATACTTTCTCATGTTTCTGGTTTTGACTTGCATGTGTGTACTTGTAGTAATATATTCTTTAAAATAATGCTGTTTCGTATCATATGCATTGGAATAAAAAGACAATTATTTTATTTTATAATTATAGCCTACATATTAAGGAAAAAAATTCAGATATTTCCAGCTATTATTCTCATCCAGCTATTATTCTCATTCCAGCTATTATAGTTCATGTCCTCTTTGTAAAGATACCCCTTGCACAGCTATACATATTTTGGCTGGCTGCAAGATGGCTTTAGAACAAGGACGATATACTTATCGCCATGACAAAGTCCTTGCTGTTATTTGCGAAGTAATTAGCCTCGCAGTGGCTCGTGCAAACAAGGGTATTACAGTGCCCTCCAAACCACCAATACAGTTTGTG
>JAOPUG010000033.1:1056388-1067500 GCA_027564375.1 Micropterix facetella | reverse complement strand
TACTCGAGTTATCGTGCATACTAACATTTTTTCCCGCACGATTTCAAGACTTGGCCACTTAGGTGGCCGAAGTAATAGACTATCGAAAATATCATCTAAGTCTTTAATTATAAAGAGCATGTTCGGTTTTAAATAAACATTCTTTAATTTCATTTGTTACTTTTTCGTTTGGTTTATACAGTTTAACCTGTTTGTTAAACTGTCTAAAGCTGACCGCTGATACTACTTCAATGACCGCTACTATTTACAGAGCCTTACTTTCGACAATATATTTTCCTGGTATCATGTATTAGAGCTATGGCGGTTGGAATGAGCCTCACAATGTTCAATATTACGCTCGACGTAAATTAAGCACTTGTAGGCATATTCTGAAGTCGTAGTCAAAATCCCCAACTGCAAAATTTAGCCCGCAGTGCACTCTTCTCTAGCCCATAAATAGTTATGAGTGTCTGCTTCTGTAAAACAAACTATGTTTAACTCTGAAGTATTTCCCCACTGCAACATTCCATGTCCCTCTTTAATGGAAATGATATACTTTCACAGCTGCCTGTTCTCCAGCTAAAAATCGAATCTTTATTATGGCATAGATTGGTGACGATAACTTAGAATGTGCTCGTTCCAATTAAGGTTGTCATTCATTGTCAAAACTTACTTCTAAGCTTGTTGAACGAGAACTTGTGTAACACATTAATGTAGTTTATGGAAACGGCAATAATCGCTGGATGAGGTTGTTTTCAAGTATGTTTCATGATATTGTATCTCGCTTGCCAGTTATTCAGATTAGTCCAGTAGCTAGATACTTTTAATTCGGGACCGTAAGGAAGTTTTGTAAATTTCGGTAGATTTTTGGTAGGGCACCTAAAAATGTTTGGACTTTGCAAACTGCTAGCTTCCCTGCTGGTGTCGCTGCAAAAATGATTATTTTCTAATATCTCAATAGTGGTATGATTTACTGTAAACAATACTGGCTAACTATTCTTCTGTTATTTAATTAATTAAATTTGTCACTATACAGGCAGAGCTACAAGCCACTAAGGAAGCCCTCGAGAATCGGGAGAAACAACTGACCAGGTTAAAAACAATCGTTGGAGAAGACGGATTTAGGAAACATGCAGATGAAAGTGGCACCTGTGAGTATTTTAAAATATTGTAAATTTAATCTAATATTGGTTGTTTTTCTACAAACTACATTACGCGCTTCCCGCAATTCACAACTTTTAACGTTCATAAAAAAATCTATTTTCAAGATATCAGTCGGTAGAGAGTATATGGTAATGAAGGGTTTATACAGGCTGTGTTGCCTTTCATCACAGCTAACAGTCCGGATCTTTTGTTCTGCTTCTTAATTTACCCAGTTCAACTGGAGACTTCTTATAAATCTCACTATTCTTCAGGGTGTGATGGTGCTGATCTCGTCAGCTGATAATATCACCATTTCTAGATGACAGAGTCTCTAGTATGCGATATGTTCGCATATCCACAGTAGACGCTTTGCCGATTCAGCATTTTCTTTGCAAAATCTGCACCCATGTTTTTTCAATGGTGGTTCACCGGACGGCGACCAGTGAAAAGTCACATTATTAGCCTCGGTTTACCTTCGCTGAAAGAAAGTAGTGTCAATGTCTTTTTTGATAGAAGGTTTATGATTTTTTTTCACTTGTCCTCATTCTGGACTTCATCTCAGTATTTGAACTTCGTTTTTCTGTTCCAGGATCAAATTCTTCCACGATGTGGCTTGTAGTCACACCGCAGAATAGTTCAGGTCTTACGAAGCGCAAATTAGCTCCCTTCTTTGCGAAGTCAGCATTTTCATTCTTGCATGTTAGAGTTACCTCGTTCCCTTTTTCCAGTTAATTTAGGGTATTTAAACATTCCCAAATAAGCTGTGACTCGAAAAAATAGTCATTCAGAGCTCCGAGAGCGGCTTGACTCTCTGGCGTTATGTAGGTTCTAGCGCTGCGGAACCGTTTTATGTTGATTTCTCTGGCATAAGTTTCTATGGCATCATTTGCCCGACGGTCAGTGTCATTACCTGGTGGTAAGTTTGAACTTCAGTCCAAATACACCACTCCCTGTTTTCCTGTTTATTTTTGACCCGTCTATACAAGACTAGTGACCCATTTGCAAAGTCGGGTCGTCCCTTATCCCAAAAATAGAGGTTCGGAATAACTATTTCAAACGATTTCATGAAATTGTATTCTGACCGAAATTGTGTTAGTTCTCAATACCTGATGATTTTTCTAGAGGGTTTTTAAATGACCTACCGGATCTCCTGATTTAATCTGTTTGGTTCTCTTCAGCCTAAGTGCACCGAGCATAGCTTCCTTCCTTAAGTGTAACTGTAAGTGGAGTAGGTCCAGTCATAAGATATGAGTTGCAGGAGAAAACCAAATAAGTAAACAAAGATTGAACCCAGTTCTACCTTTTGTTGATAGTCCCCATAACTATTAATCTGTTAAATGCATACTTCAACTAATTAATTACCGGCAACAACACCGGCAGTGAAGAGATGAACACAAAATACTCTGTAGGATCTTCAGTGCCGTGCAAAAGTATGGAGAGAGACGAACTAATGGAGAACTGTATAACAATGGGTACGTTTTGAGATTCCTGAAAATCAGAAGGCTCGGAAATTGGAAAATCAGAAGGTTACGGCAGGGACAGAAAATGAACAACTGGTTTTTTTTTCATTTTTGTCAACGGCCTAGTTTTCAGCAACGGCCTACCTTTATTGCCTCATGAAAACTTTCTTCCAAGCTGCTAATTTTTATAACACCTGACCGCTTCCGACGTTGCCTGACTTCTCTGTTCAATGGGAAGTGGGTCTTGATAGTTCCGAGCAGCTCGGGGCTGATGGCCGCGTTTATGTTTTCTTCGGTCGGCCCAACTTACGTTTCAACTCTTATCCGGTTGCCTCCTTAAATAGGGACTCAACCTGGTGAAGTGGTATGTGTGGACCTGGGGGAAAACCTCGGGCAGATCTGGCAGTTGATGCACCGGTCGGTTCGCTGGCCATGCTGCTCAATTGTCAAATAACTAGGGGAGTCTGGATACATACGTTTCCTGTGAAACAACACAGGGGTAGATATTGAGCTGATGTCACCTATCCTTCGAAACAATCCGTTAGCCGCCTGATCCCGAGTGATAAAGACGGGGAAAGGACATCTTGGATCCGCAATAAATTCGAGTAACGAATTACTTCTTACATCAGGTAGAGACCGCGCAAGTGACCTCGAATCCGTGACCAGACTGGAGGATGGAGAAATCAATTCAAATCCAGTAGTCCGAGGGTGCGGCTGTGGGTTGTTGACGTAGCTCTACTGTGGATTGTATTTGTTTAAAGTCTCTGCGTTCATCTCAGGGTGATAGAACGAACATAGTCGTTAAAACATCCTGGAGTGATGGGCTCGCCCATAGATTTGACATCTCCCAAACTGTTCAATAGGAAGTGGCGCTTTCAATGCGGCTATGGATGTCTCTGCATTCATTCATGTCACATGAATGAATGTAGTGAATTGAACATAACATATTAAATAAACGTCTCCTATACATACCCAATATAATTTCAATTTTACATTTCCCCTACACATAATCACTCTAATATGGCACACTGATAATCGTTTTTAATTGAGTGCTCTCCCTGTATATGCCGTATACGCTGAAATTCAATTCACTTCTACAGTCGACCGCATTGACTCTTTTATACATTATTATAGTCCAGGAAGAATCGCTGTCTAAACTCCAGCGCGAGCTTTCGGAGACGAAAGCGAAGGTTCAGGTTGGCGACGACAACGCCGAAGATCAAACCGATGACGATTTGATGCTGCAACTCCTAGCCGAGAGAAACGCCGACATCGAACTGCTCAAGGACCAATTGGCAGAGCGGGACCAGCTTCTGTTGGATAAGGAGCAACAACTGAATGATCTCATGGGTGAGTCTTCAATGTGATCATTCGGAGTCGGGTAATCATATTTCTCTGTGGAATTTGGGCTGTCATGAATTCTCTCAAGCACTGATCGATAAAAACTTCAGATCCATTCAGCAGCGGATTCAGATTCAAACTCAGATTCAGATCAGTTTATTCAGTGTAAATACATTAAGTACACATACCGAACTTTTTTCTGTTTTTTTTTCCGGCGAGTTCTACAAGTAGGATTCCACTGACAAGTTTTAAAGCAATGATTTTTGCGCCTCGATCAATCGATCGACCGTACCTCCTCAGCCAATTAGTTATTATGGTCTAGTCTTATTTTCCTCTGTCTGGACATGTTTATTCTGTTATTTTAAACATTTACTGCACGGGACTGCAATGAGATATATGTAATTTCAAGCAGCATATTATTATGCCAATGTGGCCGTATCCGATTGAGTATTTTGTTTTCAATTAGTCTTTTCACACTCGATGAAACTGTTCAGTCTGTTTTTAATTTTTTTAATGTTTTTTAGCGCACACAACACTATTGAAGTTTGTTCGTCCGCAACTCTATTAGACAGAAAATGTCTCTGTGGATTAATTAGGAAACTTGTTGACCATACCTGAAGTCGTTCCCTCGGGGATTGGAGTTCTCGTTGAATGTATAGATACATTCAATATCAGCATGTAGCAGCATCCCGAAAGTATCTTCTGGGTCTCGATTGAGTCCCCTCGCTTTCTGCGTTTCTTTAATTGTCTGCACTCTTCACAGCTGGCCTGTGTCGGTCCGCGGAGATCGTTTTGGGAGACCGACGGATCCCCAACGCTGATGCAAGTCCATTTGGACATTTCATTATACTTGGAGCCTCTTTAAATCATACAAAATCCTTTCATGAAAATGTCCACATTTCATCTTTATTGCTAACAAGGACACCTTGAAACTATAACCTTAAATAAAGTGCGTTACTCCATCGAATGTTAACCATTGCTTATGAAACTCCAAATATAAATCGAATAGGTATGTTACTGTTACGCGAAAACAAAATCGAGGTAGGTTAACAGTAGCGCTAGTGTCTCATTAATTGCCTAGACATTCAAATTTTCAGTGTGAATTCAGAGTTACTTCGGCCACTATAATGGCCAAGTCTTGAAATCGTGCACGAAAAATATTAGAATGCACGATACCCCGAGTAAACTGCGTCCGATTTAGAAAAATCTTTTGGCAATCGATAGTTAGTTCATTTTCGGGTATGTGCGTCATGCGGTTTGTTTTTTATTGTAATAAATAAAATAATACAATTAATTGATGTGTCACTGGACGAGCGCTGAAGTATCAGGAGAACATGTGAGCTGCGGCGGTGCTTTTACATATGATTACGTTATTCGCCACGCCCCTAAAGCCCGCGCCAGAGGCTCACAGGATTTTAAGAAGACTTGGCACCCTCGGGGGGAGGGGGAGGGGGGAGAAGTAAATGTTTCAACTAGGTATAAAATGTTATATTAATAGTTAAATAAAGGTTTAAACTTATGTATGTATAAATTATTTGTTTAATAATCGTCATATCTTATGACTAATGTAGGAGGAGGAATATCGATGAAAACGAGACAAAATGGCTTTATGTGTTTTATATTACGCTTTTACAAAATAACATATCCCTAAAATAACTTGTAAAAATGTGATTTTGCGAAGATTGGAAGATATTGTCATATTACTTTGGCCACCTAAGTGACCAAGAAAGTCACACGGGGCTAGGGACTATCAACCACAGAAAGTTTTTGGAAAGCTTTTTCTCTCAGAGCAATTAAAGCAGAAGAATATTTGGGGTGTCATGAGATTTATATCTAACGCAACATTTGAACCCCTTCCACACAGTAATTCCTCTTCATTGAGGGAGTCATTACAGAAGGGGTACAATGGATGACCTTGTGGTTTACGTGCCCAGTCGAGGTAGTTATTTTAAACTACCTTGAACATCTTAACATATTATACATACATACAAGAAAATAATCATATGGGCTGTAGTTTGACAAACCCTTGGGTTTTCCTCCTGCCCCAGTTTTATTTTTATTACATAATTTGTATGTATTATATTTTGATTTAAAGTTTTATTTATAAATATTTTTGACTACTCTTATTATTTAATGAATATTTAGATTTTTTAAAGAATTATTATCATATTTGATGATTATTTATTGTATAGTTATTTTGAAACCATTTAGATCGTAGATCGTGAAACCGTTAAATTAGTGTCTTCTCATAAAACTACATATTAAACTGCCGTTATATAAAATTGGGGTCTTCCTCAGAACAGGCGCTGCCTAGTTAAGAGTGATGTAAAATCATTGTGTTTTTAAATAATTCCTATGTAATTTTTATTGAATGAAATAAATAAAATAGCATCAAACCTGGCAAGGAGCCGGGTTAACTCTGTCCTCCGTTTACATACACATAACATAAGAAATACTGTGATTCAAGCTGAACTAGTGACGCTGTCGTAGAAGTATAATGAATAATCATTGAAAATGATCCAGTTAAAAAAAACAAAATAGGAAAATACAGCTCTCGGTCTAAATCTCTGACTATCTTTAATTTGTTCTATTATTACTCCTTATAAAAACAGTCTGACAATCTATCATTTAAACATGCGTCAATTGTTTGAGGTTAATTGAATCATACTTTTGAAAAATCATATGCCTAATTAGGTTATTATTTCCAGTTTTTCCTTAAATATTGATGTTTATGACATTTTTTTGGCTTTTTCATTTATCATTCATTTGACTATTGTCTACCCTAGAACAAGATTATACTTAGTTGTGCAACATAGGATACACAATACAAGTTTAACATTCATGCTGTTAGTTTAATTATAAGTTAAATTATGTATTATTACATAAAGTTTGTAACGGAAGAGCATTACTAAATACATTTTAAAATATGTGTATATACAGGGATATTTCAAATATCAATGTACTATAACTCTAACATTTTATGTATTCTAGCTCTCAAACTCGAAGACGAACAACAACCGGATGAATCTGAGAATGAAGTACACAACGAAGCTAATAAGAATTCCGCTCGTACTCTCAGCGACATAATATCGATATCTGAGTACGACGAGAGTGACTTACAGGTCCGAAAAGCCGAGCTCATACACCAAGACACCTCGAATATATTCATGCAACTCACCGGCGAGAATGTAAAAACTGCGAATAATACGTTAACCCCGAGATCTGTCGAGCAGATAGAGTTTGCGAATGGATCACCGCGTTTCGACTTGGCAATATCGAAGGACGACAAGCGCGGAACCGGAGTGAACAGCCTGCCAAATCTCGAATCGTCTACGAAACACAAAATTGCAAATAAATCGAACAGTTTAATGGGTTCTTATAAGAGAAACGTTAATGAAACGGTTATATTCGGTGTTTCGCTTAAAAGCGATAAGCATTCAACGGCGCATCAGGTTGACAATTCCATCGCGCCTAACAGAGAAGCGTCGTTCAAAAAACCGAACGTCGAACCAAAACGTATCAATTTTTCTACGCCTTCCAGCGATAACATCGTTCTCGATTATGATCAGACGACATATCCGGATGTGCTCACGCAACTAAAAAGCGAAATCTCGAGGTTAAATGCCGAGTTAACCGATAGAAATGCTGCATTGAACTCGGCGCGGGAAAAAATAGAGCTGTTCAACGCCGTTCAAACCGAGTTAGAAGAAGTGCAATACCTATTACAAGACAGCGTAAAGACGATAAACACCGATAAGCATTACTATAATGAACAGATAGAGAATTTTAAAACGGTTGAAGACGATCTGAAGAAGCGCTTAGAGTATGCTGTTATACAGGCGAATGAAAAATCGTCGGATTTACAAGTTTTAAAGCAGGATATTCTGAAAAGGGAGAATATGGTTTTGGAGTTGGCAAAGGAAAAGCGGACGATTCAGCAGCGTTTGGACGAAATGGAGCTGCGATTGGAAGTGCTTCAGAACAAGGCGGATTTATACGAATCGGCATGCACTGAAAATGAAAGAATTCGCCATAAATTACAGGAATTGCAAAATATTGAAGAACTCGTATCGGAAAAGAACATACAAATCGACAGTTTAAACGAGCATTTAGATCGACTCGATAATTTGCAAAGAAAACTGGAAGAAAAGGATGAGCAACTAGAAACTTTAAAAACAGAGATACTTTCAAAGTCGACCGAAATCAATCAGTTGAAAGAACTTAGCGGTGAAAATGCGGCACTTAAAGAAAAATTAACAAAAATCGAGAAAGAGCAAGAGAACATTCAAGTGAAAGAAAGAGCGGTTGAAAAACGGGAAAAAGACATTGAAAAAACTTTGGAAATCAATTTGGAACTGTCTGCTAAAATAGAAGAAATGAAACAGCTGAATGAGCGTTTGAAGGACAAAGAATACGAAGTGGAGATCCTGAACGAGGATATCTCCGCTTTCCACGTAGAGATTGCTTCTTTGAAGGAGCAGTTGGCTTCGAGGAGTCCGTCTCCATCTCCGAGGGATAGCAGCGGGAAGAAGAAACTCACAGATTCCCCCAGCAGGCAGGCAACGAACGACAAGAGAGAGCTTGGCAAGATTACGAAACAAGTTATTCAATTGCAGAACGAACTTGGAGGGAATAAGAAGGAGCTCAATAATAAAGTAAGTAAAGAAAATATTTACCTCTCATGAGCAGTCGGCTGTCCAGAGAGTTTTAAAAGAAAGGGCACTAGGTGCGATTGACTCTCTTGAGAGTTCTCATAAACACAGATAATGAGGGCAGCCCCAAAATTTTTCATGGGATCGTTGGGCTGTATGTTGTGAAAATTTAGGAAGTTTTTTTTATGAGATTTTGCCGCTTGTTTTACCGGAAAATTAATTCAATTGTTCTTAATTTATATTTAGCCCATATTGAATGGCTTTTTCTGTGAAATACTTGATGATTGCTGTAAAAATATGCATGACAGGTAGACAATGGCGATCATTGAACAATAACATAAACAGATCCGACATTGCGATGAATTGTTGAATTAATAGTTACACATTACATGATCTTGTAGGACATTTCATAAAGAATCTATTTATGGAGTTAGTAATTCATGTTTTGTTTTATATTCCTCTGTAACGGCCACTTGAAGGTCACCCGGCGCGAGCAGGCGAGTGACACACAATTTTTTTATGCATTTTGTCCTTCAAATAACAAGACTTAATTTAATTTTTTGTATTGTAAAGCGGCACTTACCTATATTATACTAAATTTAACACATTTTTATTTTTATTGAAAATTAAAATGGATATCGGGGACTCAGCCCCTAATAAACATTTGTCCGGCCGGAGCGCAAAATCAGAACTCCTTTGCCCCCCCCCCCCCGCGGTCTTGATAAAAAAGTTTCCGGTTATTTGTCTTTGAATTATTAGATTCATAATATTGTATTTTTCGGGATGACACATCACGTGAGTGAGTTTACGGGTGTGTGGGTTTATGGGCACTTTACACACTATCGAGTCTGATATCTAATATTTATGTTATATTTAACTTTGAACCCAATTTTTGGATTTCTCATGTAATATTTTTTTATATTATAGGTGTTGGATTTGGAGCTTGCCAAGTTGGAAATCATCAAACTGCGCAATGAGTTGGAAGTTATGCGAAACTTTATTTTAGAAAAAGATAGAGATATTAGGAATATGGCAACGGAGAGCAACGCATTGAAAGATCAGCTGCAGGTGTGAACATATTCTTTTTAAAATGGTCTTTCTATTTTGTATTTTGTATGGATCAGAGATTGCGGTAATATGATTTATTACTTTTGGAGATCAATTTCATGCTCTTTTGTTCTTCAATTACAAGTTTTCGAGCATGTAGTCCCTCGCCTGGCTATGTAATCGGATTAGAATATTATCTGATGATGATGATGATGATGGTGGTTTAGTTCTACTTTTAGGGCAATTATGGCTTTCCCTCGCCTATATATCAATTTGCCACCACACCATATTATATATATTGTAACCAGCTCACCCGGGACACCAGTTGTAGAATCCACATCAGCCATAGTAGTCTTTAATGTGCCCATGATTTTCTCTTACAACCAAAGCTGGGCATCAGCGGCCCATCCTCTATTCCACAACTCCTGCACACGAGGTCAAACATAGTAATCGACAAAAATCCCCTTTCAGTGCATATTGCACATTATACGTATGGATTTTCTAAATCTCATGATTATTCCTTTGATTTTCCATTCTAATAATAATATCTAAAAATCTTTTTACAATTGCTATCATGTAGTATTTCAGTGTTGCTATAAACAATTAAAAAACTATGAATTCATTAGTAATTTTAAATAAACAATACAACCATGCATAAAATAGTTAAGTGGCCAGTATGAGAAACTTTCAGTATGCCCCATTTATATTGCAAATACTTGGATTTTTGTACATTTTCTGCATGGCGCCATTTTAGTACGCTGCATGTCCCTCTGGTTATCTATTTCCGTAAAGTCATAGAGGCTAAAATAAATCCTTCGTCTACAGGGTATTGCGGATAAGATCAGAGAAGACGGCAACCTGGAAGACCTGCGCCAGAAACTGCAGAGCAAATGCGATGAATGTCTTGCACTCGAGAGAGAAGTGGAAGTATTGAAAGAAGTTATGGAGAGGTAAATCAATTTTATTATATTTTATATATTTTGTGTTGTAATTGTTATCTATAGAGTGAGTTATCCAAATATTAGAGCCACTGTGCAATTTCAGTACTTATTTGCACTTTTCTATATTGATGGCTAAGATCACAAATCTCCTATCAGATTCTGGCTATATTGATATTTTGATTCCAATAAATGAGCAAAAAATGGCCCATATGATGAACTAAATATCTTATGTGACCAAAAATCAGTGCTGGGCACAATTAATCAAATTGTTAACTTCGTTAATCCATTAGCCGGAAAGATAACTTCGTTAACAGTTAATCAGTTAATTCAATAAATATGTATCGATAGTTAACATGCTAGTTTAATAATTGTCTACTTAATGGACTCGGAGTATTAAAACTCTGATTTTTCACATAATTTATTTTTGCTTCAATTCTTGTATGATTTTAAAGGATTTTCCACCCACCAAACAAAATTTATAATTCTATTAGGGCGGCATAATAAATGAATTTTAGTAATTAAAGAAATTAGAAATTTAAAAAGTTTAAA
>JAOPUG010000033.1:1013431-1023561 GCA_027564375.1 Micropterix facetella | reverse complement strand
TCAGAAATAAAGATGGGTTTGCGATCTCCAGGGAGAGTTAAAAGGGTTGTGTTTAGTTTCTCATGCACATTTTTACAACTAAGGTTGAATGATTTTGCTGATTTAAGGAAATTGTCTCGATGATGCTGCGATGAGAATTTGACGATAACAGGCCTGTTATTTTTTAGAGTCTGGCTGGTTGTTTTCCTCTTTATGGTGATTATTTCCTTGGAGTTTACCGAGCTATTGATAAGTTTGCCTATGTTGCTGATGTGTTGTAGCAGATCCTCACCTGGCGATTCAGGCAGGCCTCGTATTTCGACATCCATGATATTATTGTTAAACTCCATTGCATCCATTTTTTCTTCAAGAAATGTCACTCTTTTCGAGAGAATTTCATTTTTTTCTCTAATTTTTTTAAACATTAATAACTGCTCTTCAATGTTTTTCATTCTTAATACCAGTTCATCATACTTATTAGACATTGCATTAATCGCATTTAAGATAGCGTTATTTTGATCTGATTGGTCGCGATTATTTTTATTGTGCTCCAGCAACTTGTCTTCAATAATACCTGCAACGTTGATTTTAAATTCATCAAGTTTTTTTTCCAGTATTTCTTGAGTTAGGTACACCGCAGATGAATGTGTTGGCAAAATTGATGAATGGTTAGAGACATCCGGGTTACTCCTACACTGGTTAGTAGCACTGATCGTAACTGGAGATAGAAATGTCTTCAGAGATTTTTTACTGCAGTTGTCACATTTCCAGTTTTTAGTGGTATTCTTATTAAGTTTTCTAGCAGTTATACAACTCATATGCCAGACCGAATCACAGTCTTTACATTGCAGAGAATCTTCTGGATCTTTGATACATTTCTTACATTTTTTGCAATTTGAAATAATATTCACTGACGAAGGTGTATCGGCCATTGTTCGAAATAAATCCGCAATCCGCACTTATAATATATGCATTAATTTTAGTTTCCAGAATAAATCAATCTTAATAAATTATGGTATTTGATTATGCTATGTGGCAACGCCGTTTTGTACGAAGACGTCACGGCAGCAGCTAGCGAGCGAGCGGTGTGAGCGAAGGTAGGTTATTAGTACTCCCCACAATATTAAAACAATGTTTCTCACCCAAAAACTTGCACAATTTTACAGATCTCTGTTGTGAAATTAAGCCTTTTCCCCATGTACAATAATTAGATTCCGTTCACTACTTGTTACAGCGACTTTACTAATTGTTTTTTAATCAAAACAATGGAGCGACAATTTGACGTTTAATAGCTAGCAGCTAATTGTAGTTGTCAAGACATGTCACTTATTGGAAAAAGCGACCATATCGCAATTATGGCAAACCTTCAAGCTGAAATTAGTCACCTTGCTACATCACTAGTAAACTGAGACGATGTTTTGGGAAAGCAAATTTTGAATCCATCAGAAAATCTCTCGGGTTGGTGGAGCATCTAATGGAACCAAACTCTTCAAACAGCGCTAACGACAACTGGGTAAACCTCAAAATGCGAGTAACAGACATTCTGGAAAAACAGACAACTCCCCAAGGAAATCAACAAAACCTGGATTAGCAGAGATATTCTAAAACTATAGTGAAAAAAGGAAACTTTGGCATATCAACAAAATGAAAAAAGATGACCTTACCGGCAATATCGATTAACTAACAACCGACTCATCTCAGAAACATTGAAAGAAACCTCGTCAACAATGGAGCTAAATCATTCTATGTATATATCAAGATGCAACTTCAGTTCAAAGCTTTAGCCTACTAGAACAGCGCAACTGACTCCAGCACAAGCAACCTTCTTGAGCTTGCAGAAATTTTTGCTAAGCAGTTTAATAATACCTAAGTTCACGAACCCGATGGACCTTTACCGCCTTTAACTAACCTGGCCAGGGTTAACAACAGTTTTGAAGACATTTTTTAACTTTAAAAATGCTAAACGTCGAATCTGCATAGGTCCAGATAACTTACCAGCTTTACTCTGAAGGGAATGTGCAAGCCAGTTCAGTAAGCCGCTAGCTGTAATTATGCAGCAATCAATCAACCAGGGAAATGGCCTGCAGACTGGAAACATGCAATTGTAACCCCCAACTATAAAAATGGAGTTAAGCAGACTGCTTCCAATTACCGTCCCATCAGCCTCACTTGCAGGTCTTGCAAATCCATGGAAAAAATCATTGAAGCAAAATTATGCAAATTTATATCGCAAAATGAAATAATTCCATATGAGTAACATTGTATCATTTCCAGGCGCTCCACTGTTACCAACTTACTTCTTTGTCTCAACCGCTGGACCGAGAACTGAGATGGGGGTATACTAACCGATGTCATATATCTCGACTTTGAAAAGGAATTCAACAGAGTTCGTGTAAGATGACCTCCAAAAACTTCAACATCTCAGAATTCGAGGGAAAATTTTAAGTTGGATATCAGACTTCTTGACTGGTCGGACCTTTCAAGTGAAAGTAGGTACTATATATATATGAATATTTCACTCTATCCAGTGGAGAACCTAAAGAGTCAGAGCTGGGTCCAGTTTTGTTCACCGTTTACCTTATGGATCTTCAAGGTGTAATCACATTGCAGAGCAGCTACTTTTGTGATGACACATTATTCGCCAATCCTATTTTAATAATTGGACAGCTTCAGCAGGATCTTGACAAGTTTGGTTGCTTACCTTGAACACCAAGACTTGTGTAGTGCTTCATATCGGAAAACGCAATCCCAACATAATTCTATTCATTCTATCCAATTCCAACAATTTCTGGCAAACGCACGTTAAGCAACAAAAAGATCTTGGAATTAGCGATGACCTCGGATGGGAAAAAATACATAGTTGCAATTGCTAAAAGAGCCAACTCTACTCTCTATTTGATAAGAAAGGCTTTCCAACATCTGTCAATAAAAGTGTTTGTAAAGATCTATAAGTGTTTGTTAACCTATTCTTAAGTATGGCAATTCAGCTCCGGAACCCCTATTTATTCAAAGATGTAGATGTCCTGGAAAAGGTGTATCGCTATATCAAGATGTAATTTAGGAATTGTGGAATTGTCCCATGTATGTCATGAAGAAGCCATGATCGACCAGATTGTTTTGTACTGGACAGTAGGTAGTAAAATGTATGCGAGTCGAGAGTCGCGCTTCCGGACCTATCGGGTAGCAGTTTTAGATCGGCAGTCTTTGAAAGCTCATAATTTCGTCATTTTAAAAGATATTTAAAAGAAACTCGCGTAATGTTATTACCTCAAAAATAATTATTAATTTTCATAATAATCATAAACAACGAACCTTAACCATTTTTTCAATCGGCATGACAGAATACTTATTCTCTTTACATTTTTCCAGCAGTTTGTTAGCATACCCGAAGAATTCTTTATCATTTTGATTACGGTCCTCTGCTGCGACGTCGTTGTAGAATTTTCTGAATTCGGCTTCCTTTGCTTTTTTGGAAGCATTCTCTTCATTCTGTTGAAATACGTAATTCGTTTATTTCAATCTTGTTTTCTTTCGTCAAGCAAAACACAAAGCGACACTCATCTAAATTTCATCAGTATTTTTTTCTTGATCATACCTTTGATTAATCAAAGATCATACTAACATTGCCAATATTTCATATTCTTTGACTCTACTTAATTATTATTGCAAAATCTTCTATACTCTGGCCAATTTTTTAATGTCACCATTATGTACTCTGTGAATTTAAAATTTCACCTTTTTTACTGTGTATATATATAATAGTTTTTTTTTGCATAACAACTACCACTAATGACGAAGTCACTCATTAGTTTGCTGATTTTTTAAAAGAATTTTAGGATGCATATTTTATGTGTAAACGAAGTTTTAAGTAAAAAGACTATTGGGTCTCAGAGACTGTGCCCTTAAACTATAATGCTAGTGACCTGTTCTCTATCTAGCAAAATGAAGTAGGTACGGTATGGGTATGAAAGAGACAAATACATTATATGTATACAGCGGCGACATGCGCTGGACTGGATTTTTAAAAAAAAGCTTCTGTGACTGAACAGACATTACTGAATGGTTGGATATTATATAAATCTCCAGCAATTGATTTTTCATACAATACACTTCAAAAAGAGCTCTATCGGCCAATACTCTTAAATCGTATCCGGCTTGATCCATTAATAGTAGGTAATCAGTCCGTTATAAACAAAGCTTATTTTCTACTTTGCTTATACATTATAACAATATATTTTTTACAACACTAACAATTTGATTTAGTATAGTCTCTCTGTGTTCTTGCATCATTTTCATTTTCTTTTCCAGCACTTTGCGATTGTAGTGTTTCGAGAGTTCCAGATTTTTCAAACTGTAAGTCAATGCAAAATCGTTAGATTTCTCCAAAAATTAAAAAAAGAATGTTGTCCGAAAGAATTACCAATTGATCCTCTCCTGCATATTCTCATTCACATATTTCTTCTTCTGCCGCTCCTGTTCTTCCAAATGGGCATCATAAGCTTCTTCCATCTCTTTCTTATTCTTTACAGTCTTTGCAATCTCCATTTTCCTTCTTTGGTCATCGAAATTATTTCTTTCTTTTTCGACCTTCTTCCGAATCTCTTCGTCTTTTTCTTCATCTATATCTGTGACGATCGCCACTTTCTTTGTTATTTCTTCTCGCATCTTCCTTCTTTGATGTGCCATCTAAAGAAAATGAAACAAATTCAATATCCAAAACAGTTGAGATATCAAACATTTTACCTCTTTTTCCCTCATTTTAAATAAACAATCCATCCGATACTTCGCATCTAAATACACATCATTCAGTTTATCTTCCAGCAATTCCCTCTTTTCCCTACTTTCTCTCTTATTACGGAGTAGTCTATCATTTTCGGCGATGATTTCTTTGTGTTTATCCACATCCTCCATTCGCTTCTTCTCCTGAAAATCTTTTAAAATCATTATTTCTTTCTTCGCATTTTCATTATCGATCCTTTCCATTTCTACTTCTTCCAATTTCGCTACGACTCTTCTCTCTTTGTTCTCTTCCATCTGTTCCTTTAAAATTTCCATCTCTTTTTGATGATGTTGGATCTTCTCCCTGCGCTTCACCATCTCTTCTCGAAGCCAAATACTATACTTTTTCTTCTCTTCTTCGCATCGTTTCTTCTCTAGTAGTTTTTCTTGTTCTTTTCGCTTCTTTTTGAACTGGACTTGAGCTTCCCAGTATTTAAGAACGTCGGAGAATAGTAGGGCGCTAAAATAAGTGTATGATTTATTTTAAAAAGGATTTTGAATTTGTATATACTTACTTATTTAGCTGTATAGCGTCGTGTCTCCTTTCAAAATGTATTGCCTTGGCTCTGTTCATGGCTTCTTCGTGTTCACGAATTTTCTTCTCGTTCATATCTTTGATGAAACGCTCTTTCATCTCTTTTGCTTTCTTCTTTTTTGCTTCGTTTTGTTTATGAGCTTCGCGGAGTTTCGTCTAAAACAAGGACATCTATGCGCTAATTTGCCATTTTATTATTAAAATTATTTTTTACCTCATCAGAACTGCGCCAGGGAGTCATAATCTGAGCAGAAGTCCTCTTCAAATAATCCATGTAAGCGTTTTTCCGCAGGACTTCAAAACTCTCCCCAGAACTGGGATCTAAATGATCTATAATTCTTTGCCATTCATTTGATGGCACGTACAATGCTCTCTGCATTTTATATTTCGATTTAAAACATTATGTAAAAGACCGGATTAGCAATACTGGTGAGAATTTGGATGAGTTTACTTAAAAACAAGGGTGCGTAACCATAGATAAAGGGATATCGAACTAACAACGAAAAGAAATTCACTCTCAGAACGCATACGATTTTATTCTTCTTTATTTCCCCTTACATATCGTTAGGGATATACATTTTATTGTCATTTATTAGTTTATTTAAGCATCCATTAATATTAAGTAATTATTACATTTCAATTACACAGATGTTTAATTTTTTTTTAATACTCCTTTTTTATTACAATCTGTCAATTCAAGGACATTCAATAATTTAGTTATGGATGTACACTCTGTGCGTTCTACTGCGAAATCTTGAGATATTGTCCTTCTATTAGACGAGTCAGTTCATTCGTACGTGCAGTTCATTCGTATACACAGTTCATTAATTCATTCGTGATCATCAATAATGGTGCAAGGCTATTTAAGTGCTATTCAGGCTCATCTTGTATTTTTAGGCTACACTTGTAACTAGTTGTAACGTCTTCTCTAATTATAGGGACTCTTTGATCGCTGTGGAGAGTCGTTCGTGATGAACTAGGGCGTAGTACTTTTGACTGAAAACGCTGCAATAATTATATGTTTGATGATTGTTAAGCAGTGCTCTAGAGTTAGATTCCATATGACTAGCTTGGATCGATAATAGACTTCTCCAGAAGTAGTTTTTTCCATTGATAACTAGGACTTCCGCCAATGAGCAAGTACATTATGTGGAGTTGTTGGCTTATTTACTTGCGCTTTGTAAATGTGTGCGTTCTGCATATTATCCGTCTATACAAATTACACCTATAATGGTTTTACTCTCCTCTCGCACGTTCGCTTTCCGGTCTGCGTTCAAGCGGCTATTCTTGCAAATATCCTCTATGCTAGACGCCGCCTGATGCACCTTCTCAAAAAGTTTTAGCAGAATGTAAAGTACTCTTCGTCCGTGCTTTGCACTCGCTGCACAATCCGCTTCCACTGCCGTTTCCGCTGCCACTGTGGTGGCTTCCGTCTGATTCTCGTTTTCACTATTGGACGCCGCTTCTCGCTGCGGAGACTCCTTCGGGGGTGTCTTTTTCAGCTTCCTCTTCTTAGCGGATGGCTTCTTCGCATCAATCGTCACTGTTAGCATTGGCTTGGATAGTGAGGCCGTTGCTGAAGTCGCCATTGGCTCAAAATTCTTACATCTTATCGTCGTTCCTAGCTGCCTTATGCTGATATTCACCGCTGTTGTACCGACTTTGTCCAACATAGCACACGCCGCTGCTTGTTTGGGATGCGGCGGCATTCGAACCAGGCCAGAGCTGACGAAAGAATCTCCATCTGCCATTTTTTGCCGAACGTTTAAAATATTTCATTATTTTAGTATTATATTACGATATTTTATTGTGAAAAATAAAAAATCGATCAATTACTTATCGATCTTTTTTTCTACTTATAGATATATATATTTAAGAACACGCAGATAACAATAGAAGTCGCCGCTGATACATAAACATTATCAAATTTACATAATATTGAAGCAAATACATATAGGCTTCCTAGTAACTACACAAAAACTGTGGCTGAAGAATATTAAACTTGTACTACGTAATCTATTACTTGGTACCGACGTCGCGGTAGCTTATTTAGTGGTTTTCTTATTATTGTTAAAAGATCTAACATAAAAAAATAGTTCCGGTGTTCAGGGTAGACAGACAGACAGACAACGGTGGTTGCAACATCGCCGAAACGTCAGGTGTTGCAAACTTCACGCGGTAAATTTATTTTATTTTATATATCAAGATACTTGGTAATGTGAGCATTTTTATTTTTGAATGTGGTTCGCATGACTACTTGTTTTGATATTAGTAATGATTTTTACACTTTGCTTCTTTAAATTTATGGTTTTGCAAGAATGAGTGATATTTGCGAATAGAGTTATTACGTATTTGAACCAGGAAGAGGCATACGAATACATAACATATAAGAACAGCCATATTTAAATTTACTTATGTTTTAAATATATATTTAATATCCTATTCTTTCCTATATAAAACGTTCAGTTATCGACGTTGATTAAAATTCCGTCGACTTGATAGTAGGTCAATCGTGTCACCCGATATAAATAAATCGATATTTTTTTTTATAATATGCGATTAAATCTATCGAAATGTTTACATCCCTATCATTATTTTCGTGGCATAAAATGGCAAAAATCAAATTGCTATATTAGGACGTTGTTTATATCCAGTCCAGCTTACTAGTATAAAAAGAGGTCAGCGAGTAAATCTCTTTAAAAAAATAGATGTCCTGCATGAATCATTTGTTTACTTCGTTGTACAAATATTAACAAGAAAAGTTGCGATATACTTCGGTAACTTTGGTCTTTTCCGCAACTGGTAATCCCTAACTTATCCAAAATGGCCTGAAACCTATGCCAATAAACTTCCCTCGCCACCACTGTTCCAAAAATAACCATATGCGCTATGCTTGCTCTACCTATCGCTTAGATCCTCCTCCAGGCCAAGTAAACCAGTATGCACCTGCAGCAACACCTTCACGACTCGGATCGAATTTGCTACCACCGGGTGGTGCTTGGGGTCACCCTGGGAGGCTGCATACCGAATTTGGTTAAGGGCACGGGAAGTCCTCGAACGGACGGACAAACGCACATAATGCATCCGACTATATGCCCGTCCTACGTAATACGGACGGGCCAAAAACCAGCTTCGGCAAAAGTCATAAATATTATATTTTATTATCGAAATTATACATTGATTTTGTTTAATTAATTAAGAATATTCACATTTTCTAGACCACAGAGAAGTACAGTACAATTTTGTAACCCATTTCTGGCACGAGCATCTATGTTATATTCAACGTCTTCGACTTCATTCGTTTTAATATTCACTTTTTTTCTATCCCGACATTCTTGTTGAATTTTTGGTTCCTTCTTTCCTTCTGCTGATGATTCAAGAAACAGCGTGTTCCTTTCTTTAAAACCCTGAAAAAAAGTGACATTAATTTACCGAATTAAAGAGTTTAACCTCAAAAGAGAATATTTATTTTACCATCAGGAAATGTTCTATCGGCTTTATCGAACGTCCATTTTCTTCGCATTTGTTATTTGCATCTTTGGCATAATTTAACAGTTTTTTAACTTTTGATCTTACTACATTATTACATTCTTCCAGATACTTTTGCGTGTCTTCTTTTTCTAATTGCTTCTTCTTTTCCTTCTCTCCCAACTGCTTTTTAAGTTTCTCTCTTTGCCAATTTTGGCAAGCTTTCTTTTCTTCTTCGAGCGTTCTATTTGCTTCTTCAAATATCTCGGCATTCCTCAAATCGCTAGTCATCTGCCATATTTTTAATGACTCATAGCACGCACGCTTTCTTCCTCTTTCTTCATCCAGACGTTTCATCTCTTCATTAAACGACTTTATTTTGATTTTATCATTTTTAAAATCAATCGATTCTTTCAACTTTAATTTCTTTTCATATTCCTCAATTGTTTTATTTAAATAAGCTTCAGATTCCTTTTGTTTTTCATCCAATATCTTCCCTAATTTCTCGGTGACGATTTCCTGTGTACTCTTAATTTTGCTTTTTCTCTCTCGATTTCTCTTCATCTGAATACAGTCTATTTTGCATTTGTAATCATTGTATAATTGATTGGTTATATCAACAGCTTTATCGTATATTTCTTCTTTTATTTTTTTGGCATTTTTCTGCTCGATACATTCCTCCAGCGCGGCTACCACTCGAGCAACATCTCTTTGTTTCGTGGCTGCCACATTTGCCTCATGGATCTTCACTTCTTTTTGTAGTGCTTCGCTGTATTGAAGGTCGAGTTTTCTCTTTTCTTCGGTGTCGGATTTTATTTTATATTCTTTTTCTTTAATTCTAGAAAACAAGAAAAGTGTGTTAATATAGGTAAATCGAGGGTTTTATTACGACCCATAACTGTGTGATTTATGTTAATAAAGTACATGGAGCATCAGGAGAAAATAAGTAATAGTAAATATATATATTTGTTTAAATGTACAGCCTTACAATATAAACACAGATAGTGGTATTTAATGAAAATAAATATGATATATTTAACGCTTTAATTTATACTATAACATTGTTATTTAATAACTAATTCTTAGGTGTGGGTGTGAAATATAAATAAAAGGAAAAGTAGCGTAGTCAACAATAGCTCGTCCTGGCCCGCCCGATCCCTGACTTATCCAAAATATAATGTTATTTTGGATGTATCCTTGCTATAAAGCAGTATATTATGTAGAAATACTCCTAAGGTGTCTAATGCCTTTGTGGCCCCTCCAAGGCCAGAAAGGCATTAGACATTTGGAGGGGCTTCGTGGAGTCTGGGCTATAATGGCCGTTATGTTTTGGTCGGCCCAGCTTGCGGAGCAGCTCCTATTCAGGAGC
>JAOPUG010000033.1:912810-936746 GCA_027564375.1 Micropterix facetella | reverse complement strand
GTTTGAGTTGGTCCCTGGATGATTTAGATTCAAAACTGGACCCAGTAGATCGCGCTGTAATCGGTTCTAGACTTTATTTTTTGGCGATTTTTTTAGTTTTATTTAAAGATTTTTTGCATATTAGAAAATATAACCCTAACATTTCACCTCCTCCTACTATTTTGGAGTTTACTCCAGAATCGATTTCGATAATGCAATTTAAAACCCCCGGTATGAAAATTTGATGGGTAGTAAAATCGAGCGTTAACAAAAAGCGTTATAAAAACAAAAAGCGTTATGTTAACAATAATACATGTGCTGCCATCTATTGTCTGGTGCGTATAGTACTGGATACAAATTTAATCGGTTTCATTGAAAGGCCCCGGTATGAAAATTTGATGGGTAGTAAAGTACTTTCTTGAAAAAAAATACACAAGATTAGTTATATTGTCCTGAACTTCTGTCTCCGTTAAGTCTCTGAGACACACCAAATCAATTCGGCTACCTTTAGTATAATCTAATTACATGCAAAACACCTTTACGTGCTTGCGAGTAGTAACCTTAATAAACTGATTTGCGACGACTTGGATATCGATCTATTTAGCACTAACGTTATAACAGCGAGACGTATCTACAGTAACAACTTCTTTCAATGTTTTTTTCTCTTGTTTATTGTTATTATTGTTTTGTATTCTATTTCTTATTTTTTTTGTGTTTTTTGCCTTTTTTCTATGCACGAAATGTAAATCACGTAATATACTTATCTATAGTGTTGGACCCTGCCGAGTGTTTCTGCTGGCAATCCCATATTTTCTAAATATTTCTACTTGTGAGAACCTGTCACAAGTAGAAATATTTACTTGTGGCTACAATTTCTACTTGTGGCTATCAATTATTACTCCGATTATTAATTACTATTGTACATGGCTGTTGGTTTCCCTTAAATGAAAGAAATAAATAAAATCGAACGTTAACAAAAAGCGTTATGAATTAGTGTTAGCGCCATCTAAGCAGAATATTTCAAAATTAAATAACGTTTAACATAAAAATATACGTAGGTACCAGGCAATATATAGCAGCACATTTATTATTTTGTTAGCTCCATCTAAGCAGAATACATATTTCAAAATAAATAACTTTTCGTAACATAGTGATATATGTACCTACCTGATAATATATGGCAACACATATATTATTCTGTTAGGTCCATCTAAGGGGGGCATATAAACATCTGTGTCATTGCTTTTGGACTTGTAAAGAGTAATCTCCAGTCGAGCGTCGGAGCTGACAAGCACAATTTTTATTTATTTTTTAAAATGAAAAAAAAAAAAATTAAAACAAGGTCATGAATAATTGACCGCTAAAACCTTGTGATAAGTTCACGAATATTTGACCTTCAAGAATAAACACCCGTGTTTGTGTACCATAGGTGGCGCTGATGTGGAAGTTTACGTTATTTGATGTCGAATTCTGCGTTATTTGATGTCGAATGTACGCATCCAATAGATGTGCAAGTCATTTGCGTAGTAGCTTCGCGTTGTTTTGACATTTCAATTTTTATTCGCTGTGTTTCGATATTTCATGTATCACAATTGCATGAATATTGAGTGTATTATTCATCAAAAACATATTGAAATAACGTTGTAAATCATAAATGAAGTGTACTTAAATACATACATTGTGCATATGTGTAAGGTTCAGTGTAGAAGTGAATATTTTGTGCATTCGCCTATGTAGTCACCTACATTGTCACATGTGTAGTCACTTACATTAGTCGTTCCCCGCCCGATCCGGTGATTACTACGGGAAAGGGCGCCACGGTTTGTAATCGCTTATAACAAATAGAGGTTTGCGACCATGACCACGAGCGGTCACCAGTCAAGTGAAAAGAGTAGTCTTTCTCAATACTGGTAAGCAGCGAGCTAGGTGGCCCCACTGGTACTTCCCAGTACCTTTGCTTTTAAAAAATTTGGGACTCTGCTGAGCAGTGGCTTAAGTCATAAGTGGATCAGTAGATGATTTAAGTAACCTAACCTAAGGTCTTCGTGACTCATTTCAGGGTGAAAAAACGACAATATTGTTATAACATCACGAGACTCGTCCTTGTGACATCGTGAGGTTCGTCCGTAGAACTTCAAATATTCAATAGTACCCCGGAACAAAATAACAGTGTAATGCAGCATCAGGCGTAGAAAAATCGTTGACGAACGTCGCACTCGCTCATCCGGAAACACTAAACAGAAAAGTATCTCCCGGTGTGTGTTTTTCGTGCGTTTATTTTCAACAGAGTGACACTTGAGCGATTTACTCTCACAACAAGGCGACACGTTTCCGAAGGGGAATGTTTGAAATGCTCAGAACGTTATCGTTTTGCCGACTTAAAATGTCTCGTTATACTCGAGAAATTCGCTAACTGCCACTAATTTACAGAAAACATCAAGCAAGTGTGACATATTTCAAGATGATTTACGCTCTTTGACAAACAATGCCAGTTGCTTTGAGTTTTGTCACACTGATTTTGGGAAATAAACGCAAGAATCGAGCGATTCTACTGTGAAATATCTCAATAATAATTATGTTTTGGTGGCGCTTCCTGAACGGATTGAAGCCAACAACTTTGCCATCTGAGGTTCCTTTTTGGTGGAATTTTGATCTGTCTGGCGCGATGTTTGGTCGGAGTGCAGATTATCCAATCATAGGATCGTTGCGTGATAAGTGCAGTGTGGTGGTATCAGAGAGATGCATCTTCAGCAAAGATGCAATTCTAAATGCCTGGAGACTTGCATCTTGACAACCGCTATCCCATCCTGGATGTGGTTCATCATAGCTCTTAAAAGAGCAATTAAAAAGGAAAAGACCCAGAAGAAAACCGATAAGATCAATTTATTGGCTGTAATTAAGTAACCAATATTTTTTAGAACAATGGCAATTCATAATAACTATGTTATCAATGTACCAATGTTTTCCCCAATAACTAAATCAAGATGGCATATATATCCTAAAAGCAGCAGCTTTTACAAAGGTTAACCGAAAGAGACTTATAATTAAGAAAACTTTCTGAGGAAAAGGTTTAAAAACATGTTAGAAACTTTCCACCACAAAAAAAATATTTATTTATTGATTGGCAAACGTACAGCGTTACAAGTTTCTATATAACTTTATTATTATAGGTATAACAGGCTGATAAAATGTTTCCTGCTGTAATTCAAATGACAAATAAAATTTTAGTGTTTATCTTTAATTAAGTTCCACGGAGCCATTGTGACTCAAAGGGACCAGGATTTGGAGTTATTATAAATTTTTGTTTTATCCTCCGCGTCCATTTTGCCCTCCCATACCCTATATAATGAGCCGTTGTATTTTTTGCTGTTTAAGGGGCCGTTGTTATCTAAATCAAGCAGAATGATTTGACAAGCAAAACTCCAGCAGGGCACAATACACCGAAAGCCTATTATTATTTTTGCAGAGATACCATTCTTTTGAAATCGTGCATTACAAATATCTTTTGTTTTTTTTTGAAAGATCATAATGAAAATATAAAAAGAATGAAATATATTGCATCATACAATTTAATCATTGGCTTGGTACGTAGGTATTACCAATATAGTTTCAAGATGTTTGCCCCTATAACTCCCCAGAAAAAGGTAAACTACGAGTATAAACAGGTATTGACTTCAGCTTTTATTTATTTTTGGATCAAACGGATACGGAACCTAGCGAAGAAGAAAAAATATACCGTCTTATGTATTCGGCTTATCATCTGAGGAGCATTCCAGACTGGGTAGTATGATTCATTCATTCAGTCATTCGCTAATTTATGAAAATAGGGATTTTTGAGATAAGAGGATCAGGTCAAACATTATGAAATCCTGGGATACCTCCTAAATAAGTAGCGGGACTGAACCTCTCTGCAGCCAAAGTCAAAAACCGCATATCAAAATACAAATGAGAGATTCTCCACATTTGTCTATGGGATGAAAATCTTGACCATCATTCGGACACTGCGTGTAAGAAACTGGAGGCTTTTGAAATGTGGATTTAAAGTAAAATACTCAATTGTGTTTTAGCAAGGATGCTGTCAAATAAAACAAAAGTAAATTAATGGTATGGATGCTTTATTACTCTTGTCTGTGTAATTGCCGTTTTTCCACATTGTTCGCTTTGAAATTCAAAATAATGTTGCTGTTATTTGTTATTGCTATGATATATTAGTGTGTGTAAACAAAGAAAAGTTGAAAATTAGCAGAATTTGTGAATATAAAGGCCTGTGCCTGTGTTATCTATAACAGCTTTTAGTAGTCTGGAATAACATTTAACGCAAATGTGTACTGTCAGAAATTACTAACAGTGATGGAGGAGCTTGTAATTAAACAACCAAGACAAGTCAGTCGCTCTTCGGCACAGTTTCTGAACACAGTTTATAACGTACGACAGCAATAAGTCAATAAGTCGCAATGTAGCATTAATTGCGACTGGAGACCCTTCACCTCCCACTATACTCGCCAGACCTTGCTCCAAAAGATTTCTCAGATTTTTTTCAGAATTTATATTTTTTTCCAGGGGAACAAAGTCAACTCTGAAGGGCGGCAAAAATGAATTCTAAGCATTCGTTGATGCCTATCCAGAGAAGTTCTACAGTAGAGACATTAACCAACTCCCATTAAAAAGTTTATACTGAAATGATAGTCAAAATTTCGATTAAATTAAATATACATTTTTCGTATATACTTTTTGGCCATAAATTTTCTTTATAAGTACTTATCTAAGATATTACATTCTGATTTCCTCTTTGCAGAGATCGTTCTGGGTTCAGGATGGTGGGGTCGACATTGCTGTATGGCGGCGCGAGGATCAGCCTGCGGAGCTGCCTGTGCAACCTTCAACCCTCCATCATCGCCACTGATTAGCAGTCTTGTTGCGCCATCGGTGTCTCCACTGGCATATAGTCATCATTCTGGGCAGACTCTTCCACAATGTCGACCATCGGACGAAGTGCCTCTATATCAGTGTATTGAAAGGATGAATAAGGCTATGGAATGCTGCTGTAAGTCACATATTTGATAAAATATTTTGCTAAATGATGGTTTAACATCTAAGAGAAGTATGGTTCTACAGATAGAACCATATAATAGCAGATTCAACTACTTATAAGATTCCTCGTATCAGCAATTGATTTTCATAATATTTCGAGTTTCCCTATTTTTTCTGTAGTTCTTGTTGGCGCGAGGTACCTCGAAATTACGAGAATTGCGAACCAGTCGCGGTGGTATAAAAAAATATAAGTTTTTAAAAAGATATAGACTGTCTATAGTATTGTGGATGACTGTGTAACAAGACCACATCAGCCACTGTGTGTCGATCATCTAGAGAATTTATACATAAATCGTCCAGTCTGCTCTCGTACGTTGGAAGTCTGAAGCGTCGACGAAAATTAAGATGTTTTAAAAAACAGCTTTGGATACCTCCTACTCTGCTTTTATATACCGAATATTGCGGATTTCAAATTCATATGGTATATCCCACAGTACTGCGAACATCAACAAAATCTTGAGATACCGGTCACAAATCCTAGTGTGCTCAAAGCTGGGCAAACCACACTTGATATATGCTGATCATAAAGCAACTTATGATCAATTTGTAGTCCGAGGTCATTAAGTAGGTATGCCTACACTATCAGCCATTTCAGATAATTTCAAACGTCGATCTGCCAAGATCGTATCGTGAACATTGGAATTTATTTTCGGAGTAGTGACGCATTTTAGACTTATGTAGCGTGGTTCAACTTGAATGCTGTACGGCCGCGTTTAAAAACAGCCACCCAGTTCTTTACTGTGGCATATGAGAAAGTACTTTCGCCCAAAACGTTTAAAATTCTTCAACATTTATTTCAAGAATCTTTATCACAGCTCTTGGTTTAGTTTTATCCAATTTAGGAAAAAAATCAAGCCAAGATTTTTTTAATTGCCAGCTTGCAAAAATTATTCATTCTATCGATTTCAAATTTTTACTTCTTTTTTAAAACCTTGTAGATTTTTTAAACATCATTTTAAGTAGTGTAGGCCAGGTATTTATCGTCTCGTCTACGTGCATATATATCAGAAGGTCAACATTCATATGTGGATACTGCAGGGGTCTCTTTTAGTCCCCTCCAATTCGTTCTATACATCAATGATTTGCTATAATATGTAACGGACGCGGTAATCATGACATTCACAGACGAAACAAGTTGTATTGTAGACGGAAGATTGGTTGGAGATTACAAATAATGTGGAGAACCCGATTACAGAATTGGACGATTGGTTTGCATCAAACAACATAGCCTAAATGTGTCGAAGTCAAATTTGATTAACTTGTCTATACGGAAAGATCCATGTTTGGTTCAACGTTGCAAAGTTGCAAAGTTCAAGATGCAAAGTTGGAAGATGTATCTGCTATGTTTTGGTTTGAAAACTAACACATCAAGTTCTTGCGAGTAATGCTTGATAGCAATATGAAACGGAGAGCCCATTTGAACCGTGTTGCAGCTAAACTGTCATCTGCTTGTTTTGCTAAGCCATGGTAAGGAAACTGTTGGGTATGACTAGGCTCAGGCCTAACTATTTTGCCTTATATGAGTTATACTTGAGGTACGGCATACAGTTATGGGGTATCGGTCCCTGAGTAGGATAAATTTACTTCAGCCCGCCCTGCGGTAGGCCAAAGTCTTACAATCGTGCAAACAATGTAACGACATTAAATCGTACAAAAATATTTTGCTCGACGTTCCACATCCAAACAGGCAGATACATTTTTTGTGGTCTATATGGACTATAGGACATGAAATTAAACCATCCAAAAAGACATTTCTCGACATTGTCCTAGAGTCATCTAACCCTGGATGTGTGGATATTACTATGAACTACTGAATTAAAAAAAATATTTCCCTATTCGATAGTTAAGGCCAATGCGCAGAGCCCAGTCGAATTTGGGGCCTGTACAAACTAATTATTTAATTAATATTATTTGTGTAACTTAATGACGACCGTTAGTACCTTTTATTGGCCGTTGCTGGAACTATCTGATCTAGGTGAGTTGGTATTCACCCCTGTCACAAATTAGTACTCGATTCACCCGCTATATAGCTTCAAAAGTCAGAATTTTACGGTTTTTACACATCTAAGCATCCTAATATATTATATTTACAAACAAGAAAATAATCACATGTGTCGAGTTTGACAAACCATTGGGTTTCCCCCTGCCAAGTTTTACCCTTCCAAAGAAGGCGATGAGAGATATTGTATGGGACCAACATACCGATTCTAGACGTCCCTTATTTAAATAGTAGCAGATACTTACTCTTTTCGATATCTATGTGCTGTAGATTTTGCCAGGTAGTCTTGTCACACTCGAATCGATATCGAAACAATGCTAGGTATCAGAGTTTAAAACTCTTTAACTTATTACCCGACAAATAAGTCGAATATACTCACATAGTACGAGTATTTTAAAAAAACGAAGTTAGGAAGGTTTTGTGCAGATCAATCTCTACGTTGTCAATGACTTTTGTAGTCATTTACTACTATTATTTTTATTTATTAAGACGTTCAAAAATATCATGTGTATATTTGTACCTCTTATATATTTTAAAGTAGGTATATGTACATTTAATGAAATGAATAATTTAGGTATATAATGTAGTTCTTATACTAAAATATAAAATTTAATTAGTAGAGATACTAGGTTTAAGAGCTTTCATAATGTACATTGATTTATATGTGCTAAAAGATGAATAAATAAACAGAACTGAACTCAATGGCGACATTTGTCGCATACTAGATTGATACCAATCGGTCGTCGCTAATAGTCGTTGATAGACCACCAGCCTAAGATACCTAGTAGCGGCCACATGCTCGATCCCCTGATAAGGCCAATGTAACGGGTCCCACATGACGTACTTAGTCACTTACCAGAGAGTCAAGCGAGTGTCGCTTGATTTTTAGAACATTCACTGGTATGCTCTGTTATACGGAGTGGCTTGATAGCATATGTGTCAGCTCGGTTTGATCACTAATCCTTCTGTTTCCGTCCAGCACAGACCCAGTCTCCATCCTGCGCATCCGTATGCCGTGAAGCAGTCAGCGGACCGACTGCCTTCAGCAGCACCAGCGCAGTTCTCGCGGCTAGGAAGAAGTTAGCTGTCGCCTGCAGAGATGAACCTCAGCTCAGAGCCTGCGCCAGACAACTCACTAGGATTCAACCGGCACATTATCCAAAGAAATGTAATTTTTCTTTGATATTTCAAGAGAATCTTTCTTTTTTATAATACTAGTTTAATATTTGAATTTCAGATCTTCGTTGCTGCGATCAAACACCTAAAAAGGAATGCAGGGAGACCTGCAAACATGTTCTAAAAACGAAGACTATTACACAGGATATAATGGAAGGTCTTGAAGAAGGGGGCTGTGGGCCTCCACTTCCTCATGATCCTTTATGGCAGTGCTTCCTACGCGCCGATAGCCAGACTGCCAGAGATGATGTAGGAAGCCTGGACAAGCTTGGAGTCGACTCTGCCAAGTTGCACTGTTGCCAGAAGGTATTTTTTTTAGCTACTTAGCAGTTGATAGACTCGATGAGAATGCAAGGGTTGTTCAGACTGTGCTGCCTCTCACCACTGCTCAGCTTTTAATATCACCTTTCTTAGACGACATAGTCTGGTATGCAATATACAAAATTTGTCCTTTTCATCTTCAGGAATTGGATAAATAGTTCAGTGGACAGTAACCCGTGAAAAGCTTATTAGTCTTATTTCCCCTTTTCTGAGAGAAATTTCTTTCACAAAATTACTCAGCTTCTTCGTCTATATTTGGTGAAAGGTTTTTGAATCAACCTATACGCATGTCTTTATCCTGGAATGTTATTCCAGTATTTAGAGTTCGTTATTCTGTCACAGGATCTCATTTGTTATGCTTTATGGCTTCTAGTCACATCACAGATTGGTTCAGGTCCTATGAAGGCCATGTTTGCTATTTTATTTGCAAGGTTATCAGCGTCTTCGTCACGTTGCACGTCCTTCGTGGCCTGGTACCTAAGCACCCATATCTGATGAGGCAGCAGCTTGACTGGTGCGGACGTGTATCGCAGATGCCCGAAGGGGAACTAGTGAAGCGCATCTTCCACTATAAGCTTCGAGAGGGAAGCGCAAGCAAGGCAGGCGGACATCTCCTGCCATAGCAGGATATATAAAAGCGCCATATTAGGAGGAGTTACCTAGAGCCCTCGGAATGGTAGTCGCTGGCTGGGAATCGTCCTGGGTGAAAACAGCTCATAAGGCAGAGCACGGACTCGACTGAGCGAGCTGAGAGACGAACTGAAAGCCATATCAACCGCGGCTATAAAATACAATTACTGCGGCGTGCCCTGATGTGCCCCAGGCGTACTCGCATTCTTGACACCGAGATTGATTAAAGATTATCCGATATGTGCGGGCATACAGGAGGGTGGAGAGAGGATGATGACCCTAATTGAGCCTAAAAACGCCGTGAACGTTGTAGCCGAAATCGGCTAGGAGGACATTTTCATTAGGTATTCCCAACAAGCTTTGATTCAAAAATATAAGTGTTCATACCTTTGAGTGCTGCTCGATTTTCTGACATGATGTAGAGTGATTGTAGTGCCTCGCAAGATGTTTGCGACAAACTCTTTAAGTTCCTATGGCATAAATTTCTGTCTGTAGGATTTTTGGCCTTGGCGAGCATAAACGTTGGTACAAATGCAAATTTTCCAGTTTTTCCGTTTATTATCAGACCAGTGACGTTGGGGTGTTTCTTATCTGAAAACTGGCGATTCGGAAAACCCACTTCAAAAGTTTGATTATGTCAGTGGTCACCTCGCGAATTTCCTGGAGTACTTTTAGATGACTCGCTTACCAAGCCTCCTGGTTTGAAGTGTTTGCTTCTCTTGAGTATAAGTGGACCGAACATCAGTTTAATTCTTTGCGGTACAAGAATATACGGGGGCGGTATGTCGATATGTTGACGCTTGCTTCGGTTACTCGGTATGGGCGGGGTTAAGGTAGGTGTGCGAATGTCACTGAAACTCATGCCGAAGCGTTTATGTGAGAACTGGAGATCACCTTGCAGTGCCGCTCGGTTTAGCGTATGTGGTGTAAATTTAATGGTTGTATGGGAGCCGTCTTTCGTTGCTATACGATACCAATGGCAGCTTACGGTTTGCTCGCGGTTGAGGAAGGCTTTGCATAGCGTCTGATATTGTGATGAATGCGATGCGATACATGCGACACATGCATTCGAGTACTGCTCATATTTAGGCCTGATTTCATGAAAATTTATTCTAAAGTCAGTAGTTAATAGTTTCACAAAATATAGTTTCTTTCTATTTTATTCATCTGCGTGAGGCCAATAGGAGGCAAGGGATAGAAGTAATAGAGGGTGTAGTATGGTAGGAGGAGGGGGGGGGGGAGGGGGGTTGAAGAAAAGAAAGGAGGCATCGATGAAAATTGGAAAATAAAAACATGTTAGAAAATAGCTAATATCTCGGAAACGGTGCAAGATACCTACATTTCGACAAAATATCCACTTTAGATTCTTTTATTTTGCAGGCCAAGGATAATTTACTATGCTTAATAAAAAACAACGAATTTTTATGACAAAATTTTGCCTGAAACAGCATTTATGTAGGTACTTCTTGAATGGCCCATGATACTACCATTTTTGCGACACTGACGCTGCGTCACTGAAACAAAAAAATCACACCCCTCCTGCTTTTCCCAGTTATTATTTTGAACAGCGACTGCAAAATATATGTATGTATACGCTTCGTGTACGACATGATCTCGAGACCGGATTCCTGTTAATCTTTACGGTTTTGCGTCATTGCGACACTACAAAATTGCGTAACGTCGCATGAAATGCAGTAGTGCGACGTGATATTCAGACAGCCATTGCAGCCTTTGAAGAATGAGTTGGGAGCACATTTGCTCCGTTTTAGGCCATACACCTAGGGCAGAATATGTGATTATCCGGTTACTCCTATCTCGATCTGAATATTTCTAATCGTTGGTTATATTTTAAGGCTGTGTTACCAGTCTGCAAGAAGCTCTGTTCTGATACATACAGCATCGATTGGTTGGATCATTGGGAGGCTCTAGAATCAGATTGCTTGCTCAATCCAGCTGAAGCAGCACTGGCCAGTTGCGTCATTGATGGTAGGTTTATTGTAACGGGTATCTCAACAAGAGCGCCGGATTTAAATGTGCATCCATTTTGTTTATGCAAGTAGTACGGTGATTATTTGTTTACATCTTTTATGTACAGACCACGTGACGAAGTTATGGAAAAGTATTTAAATGAACAATGTTTAATGATTGTGAAAATTATTATAAATTAATTATTAAAGATGTCTCAACAAGCGTGCTGGATTTAATTTTCGAGAAAAACACATCTTTGTTTCGAATTTAGCAAATATTTATATTTCAACGTAAAAAGAAATATTTGCGATTAAACATGAAATAGGAAATCTGGCGAATGGCCTCCATGAAACCTCGGGTACAGGATCATTCTTTTTTAAAATTCTGGATAACGTTTTCAATCTGGCTCTATTTCGCCAACAACGCGCCGTTTATTTTCTTAAGGCATTCAACTCTTTCTGGCTTGTTCGTATATAACTTCCAATCGCGTGGTTTGTAAATGAAAGCTATCAAAAGTGTACTACTCGCACAAACAACATGGCGGCAAATTCAAACCCGCCGCTCTTGTTGAGACACCCTTTAGGTGTAAAACTCAAAGTTCTAGGTGGTATATTTGGTATTTATTTCAGTGGAAGAACCGTGCGAGATCGGCTGCGGGGGACTGTGGTACTGTTCTGGGTTTAACACGAAGATCTCTTACAGTATCGGTGATGAATCTCCAGGTCTTTATAGAGGTTGTAATCCGAGAGCTGATTTGGCGGCCAGTCAGACAGCTATCGCCTGGCAGCAACAAGGGTAATTTTCATATGATACCAGATTCTGTAGATACACGTTAATGATGCACTAATTATTTTTAGATATTTAGAATTGCCAGGAGTTCGTCTCCCGATGAGAAACACTTCATTCTGCAACAAAAAAACCTGGAAATCCGTGGCGTGCACCCTTCAAATAAAACCGTGCACAAGAAAAGATCGCGTCAGTTTGATATGTAGAGAAGACTGCTTGAACATAGTGTCTCAGTGTGTCGATTGGTCAAGAATGGAAGGTGATGAAACGGCCTCGGAAATATGCTCAAAAATGTCACCGGTAGATCAAGATTCCTCATGCATTCCGCTCAATATCTACAATGAAGAAACTGTCGTTGACGATAAGCAGCACACTGACCTAGCTTCCTTGATCAGTTCCCCTTGTGCTGGAGATATATGCGGCCCCGGGCAAGTGTGTGAGGTGAACAGGAATTGCCTTCCGGGGAACGGTTGTATAGCATACCGGTGTACTAGCGGATGTCCTATGGGTACGTATATAATAACATAGTTTAGGTTAGCTGTTGTCCTGATTACTTGGATTTTCTTCCATTTGTCTCATAGTTTGTATTATATTTGATTTAGCTTCATCAAGAAACTGCCCTCACTTTCCATTTATACTCTTTAAATGTGTCATCTGTAGATCTGTAGGTGATGAAAGAGTAGACAGCTCCTATCATTATGACCAGTTTGAATCATTGGTAATATTTCTCTCTTGTTTAAAACTCCAGGGGCGGCGGCTGTTGTTGTAGCCCGTTTTCAGTTCCCTTTTGCCCCTGGCGTACTGTTGTTTCATGCCACTATTAGATTCTCGTCCTGCTGTCCTAAGATTTGACTTCATCCACTGTATGGCTTTTAGTTAAACCAGGGTATATTTTGGTTCCTTTCTTTGCAAGGTTGTCTGCGCTTTTGCTACCGTTCACTCCTTTATCTGTAGATAATTCACTTTCGCAATGCAAACCTTCTACGGCATTTGAGTCAACGTGGAGGAATTGGAAAATGAACACGAGGAAACCTTCTGGAGTTTCCTATACCGTTACTACTGACTACATTCATATGTGTTCAATAGTATTCTCAGCATCAAATTCATACTCTAGCTAGCCAAATATCATAGAAGATCATATGGCTGCGTTAAAAAGAGAAATTGTTTGAAATCCTTCTTTAATTTCTGATCAACAAAATCAATCTGAGTTATACTAAAGTTTCATTTAACTGATCCCCGAGATCCTAGGCAAGACTTGGTAAATTTAAGTATTTAATTGTGTTATTAAATCACTGGGTATTTTCAATTCCAGGAGAGGCCAGTGGGCTTTGGGTACCGACAGGAACCTATATCAGAGTCCCAATTCTGAACTCCCAGCGTGGCTGCCTCAAGATTTGCGTCTGTGGAGATTCTGGTGCCATTGAAAATTGTCAGCCTCTGCCTTGCTTCATGTACGAACAATGTGTACTACCTGGAAAGACCATCGCTCATGGTATGTATGCATATCTTGGTCCTTTAAATGCTGTTCCTGGATAGTTTTTTTCTAAGTTTGACTGCATGTATTGTCTGCTGGTGATCAGTAAGTTCTATGTATCATACCATTATCGTATAACCTTCTTCTTCTTCTTCTATATATCTCAGGGAAGCAGTGGCTGATGGTGTAGTCACCGCCTGATGGCTCCGGCGTCTGTAGATATGCATTGTGCTGTCCCATATGTCCGGGCTGAATAAAAAAACTCCTCAATCGTGTGGACATAATGAACAGAATTAAACGGAACTATCTGAAGTTTCTTAAACCTCCAGGTTTTTTTCTGTACATCACCGGTTTTGCTAAAGCTGTCTATCCATAAAAAAATCGATTTACGATCAGGAGCACGATCCGTGGGCGCGATATTAAAGTGATTCCTGAATTCACGTTGCGTGGCGATGCTTGAACGGCCGCCCTAAATGTACACCTCTAAGGTGAACGCGCACTCCTCCCTTTTCCACTGTATGATAGTTAATAAACCTACATGACGCTCTTTCGAGTGAGCGTCACCCCACCCTTCTCATAATAACTGTCGATGGAAGTTCCTTATTTGAAAAGCGATCAAATAAGGAACTTCCATAACGAGGATTTTTTTCTAGATCCTAAGACAATTATTTGGCCATTTTCAGGAGAGCAAGTATACTTGGAGTGCAACATTTGTACCTGTTATGCTGGTGAGCTGATATGCAGCAAGCGAGTGTGCTCGGAGTCCACCAGGGATTTGTATTCTACAACATCACTTCCTTGCGCGTGTCCATCGCATCATGTTCCCGTCTGCGCTAGCAATGGGAATACTTATCCCAATGCCTGTCTTGCCAAGTGAGTTATTCATATTATTGAATGAATTATCGGGTTTGTGGGCTTCAAATTATCATACACGTCATTTAACAGCTCCTTCGAAGGCATAGGATTGACAGATACAGAGTTTGCTTATACCAGATTCTCATACACCGGCGTCCAACAGTAGCGTTAGGCGCAGCCAATACTCTAGTATGGATGTTCGTCTGAGTGTTGATCGAGTAACTCTATAATATGCCTACCTAGAAGATGTTGCCATTAGGCGACAAGATTAAAATTCCACATCTCTAAAAAAATTGTCGGCAAGGAATTACGATATGGTTTCGCTTGGCTCCATGCTGTATACATTCATGAGTGGGTTATTGATTCCTGTTGGTGAACTCTTACCCATCCTCGACTGCAGAGACTGTGGCTATGGGTTTATTATTCGCAAAATGGACAGCAACCGAATCCATTAGCTGCAGAATTCATGCGCAAGAAATATAGCTTCAGGATAGCTACGAGATATCATGTATGTTCATTTCTTGCCAGGACCTTAAACATGACACACTGCCACCAGTTATACTTGACCAATTTTATGATAAGAGTGGTTCGTACCGGGGTTCCTGCATATCTATATTTGAAGAACGGGTGGATGGTATATATCCATAACAACATTTTATTGATAATGAAATTAAAAATAAAATATTAATTATAACAATACAATGCTGGTTACATTCAGTGGAAAATACATTTTTCGTTATATAACGTGGAACATAATAATATGGCAGCTGTAAAATATCTGCCATTGCGTTTCGAGGGTGGAGATTTATTGACCCTGGCTATATTTATGGCAAAAACCATCACAAGAACGAATTCAGATTGTCCCGGCACTCTGCTGGAGAAGCATAATTAGTTACTGGATGGTACTTCTACTATCCCCAGGCAAGGGAGTATCCAGTTTCCTCAACTCTTCCAAACGCAACACCCAGTGAGACACAAACAATCGATGGGCCGTAAAGGACTCCTTGTTACTAACGACATCGGGGTATCAGTTGAGAAATCCACTCATGTGGCCACCTGCCCCATGAATTAGTTCCTCTATCGCCACTAAGAGAACAGATCCTGTCCAGTTAATGTGCTTTGCGGGTTGACTAACTTCACCGCATATGCACCATATGCACCCTCAATGACTCCGAAATAAAATTATTTGAATCTGAACTCACCGTGACCTCCGACCAACTGCGTGGTATTGTAGGCAAACCACAGAAACTTACTTTTTCGGATTCTGGTCTCAATCACGGGAAAGAAGTAGTGGATTAAGCTACCGATGGTACAGGTGTCTCATATGTGCTGCCACATCCTGATGCTTTCTTTATGGAGAAGACATCATCCCTGACAATATCCCTGGGTCGCATAGCTATCGGGTCGTCGGTGATGGAGTAATACTCAAGCACGATCCCTACCGATCCACGTTATCGCTGCAAACTGTAACACCTGCAGATCCGCTTGGAAGACATCCAATAATACTTGCTAAGGTCGACGTAGTGAGGTGGATATCGCATATCAAGAGGAGAAGGTGACCATAAAGAAGCGCCGCTCTTACCGTTTTTAAAAAGCTATCGCCAGCACACGCACGAGCCGCGTAGTAATTTTGGGGAACGAACAAACAATGATATCTGGTGAATACAGCAGGTTAACGGTAACCTCGTCTGTGCGGCTTACTAAAGCAACATGAGTTAAAAAATCGCATGCCATCTTGGGTGTAACTTGTGAATGAACCCGTACAGGACCTGAATGGCTCAAGAATGACACGGAGATAGCGAACTTGGTTGGAAAACTTGACTAAGATGACCCTCATACGGATGAACGGGCTACGCTGGGTGGGTAGAAGACGGAACTACTAACGTCAGAATGGTCTTGGTCTATTGAAGGCTGTGCTATTGCTATAAACCCCTACACCACTGGATACTGACGAAGTCATGCGCTGACATTTTGATGCCGTCCATGCTCGTTTGTGCCAATTTATTCCCCCACATGGCCTTTTCTCACTCGGTTTTCTTTCTCAATCGGTAACGCCGACACTTCTTCTTATTTCTGACTGGGTTCGATTTAATTCGACGTGATTACGCTGATTCAGCTTTCATTTTATTTTCTCATGATGCGACATTTTCAACTTCAATACGTCACAGTTTTCCTAAATTAATAGTACATGGCCTAAATTTATCCGCAGTACTTGATTTTACACATAACAGTAATTAATATATTTCCCCAAAACTACGCTACAAACAATACCACCCGCTCTCCAAGACCACTCGGTGTGCACTGATGCGATGTTTTGTGATTTGTGTACATTACATTTTATACGTTATGAAATAAATTAAATAAAATTACTTCTCTTTTACTAATCTGTATCACACTAATTTCTAGATGTGCCGAACTCCTGGAGAAGGAAATCGAATTTGGTTCTTGTGCTGTCAAAGATCTTTGCAAGGGAGTGGTTTACCATGACAGGAATTCTACTTGTGTTGCACGTTCCACCGTTTGCCTCTCACTGCTCCATCAGCCATGTCCTCAGCATATATTTGGTAAGTACAATAACTAAACATTTGTGTTTTTCCATTGTTGCGGGCATGCCCGCCATCTCAGGATATTATAACGACTAATATCGTCTTGACACATTGAGAGAAGACGATCTGCAAAGCTTACTCCGCTGCAAACCCGGCATAGGCCAACCTCAAACCACGAAGCACTGGGAAGGAGTCCCAGTGAGGCCTCTCTTTTCCTGCCTACCAAATTTGAACAAATTTCTACATGCACTAGTCTGGTTTCAGTTTGAAATCGCTTTCGCAGTACTAATATCAGTAGTTAAGGACGGATTTGGACGGATGTATCCATTCTCTCGTCTGGTCACTGGTTTGGGGTCGCTTTCGGGGATTCTACCTTAAGAAAGCGTCAATTCGTACCGAATTTGTCGCAGATCATGAGTATTCTTTACTCGGCTAGTCTCATCCGAGATTGCGTAGCTAACGGATCATTTCTAGGGATAGACATCTTAAGATAAATATCTAGCCCGTTCTATAGAACGAATACGTAATCAGGCCCCCCATCTATTCGCCGATTGAGCAAAGGCCGACAGACCAGTGCATCAAACACCTAGAGCCACCCGAGGTATTCCCCCAGATCAGCACTCGGCTTTTCCAGGTTAGTCCCTCTTCGGGGAGGCTGCCAGGTGGAGTTGAACGGTATGTTGGGTCGACCAAAGTTATCATATAAATATGTGGCCATCTGACCCAAGCTGCAGCCTAATGGGGACAGCTGAGCCGTAATGGAGCTCTGCAGCTCGAGTCCTAAGCGTCAACTCTGTTATCATAGTCGGCCCGATTCACGGCTCAGCTCCCATCCGTAAGCCTCCGCAAATGAGGGATTAAGCCGGTGAAACCGCTGTGCATGGCAATGGATCTGGGGAACACCTCGGGCGGCCCTGGATGTCTGAGCGCTAGCAGGCTCACCGGCTTTTGCCCTGCGACCTTCCTGAAGAGGTGCCCTCGGACAGATATATGCGACAACGACGTGCCTGATCCCACTGTATCCCGGTAATGAGGTGACACTGGTTGAAAACTTCGGATGGCCGGCTTACCGGCCCTTGCTCAACAAAAAATAGTCGGGGGAACTTAACAAAGCTGGGGTAGTTAGACACCTTAAGCTATCTATCTTGGGAGAGGGCTTCCTAACGGTTCCGTGTAGCTTGAGCTATAATGGTTGTTAGGTCAACTTGGCCGGTTCAACTCGCGAGGCAGCTCCTATCCAGGAGCCTCCTCGAAGAGGGGCCAACTTGGTGAACCCGCTGTGCGGTGGATTTGGGGTCGGAAACTCGGGCGGGACTTGACGGCTGACGCACAGGACGGGCTAACCGACCGTGTTGTCAATCGACTGAGACCTGGATGGGTCACGGAACGTATTTTCTCTAAGGCGCTAGGGGAGGTGTCGATCTGTCGTCGCCTACCCTTAGAAACGACCCGATGCCCACCCGATTTCGGGTGAACATTGTTGAGTAAAGGGCGTCACGGGGCCGCAATATTTCAGAGTTACGGAATGCCGCGTTATTACGATAGGTAGAGGTTGCGCAAGCGATTTCGAGCCTGGGACCAGATGGGTGGACGGAGAAATACGACCTAATCTGGTAGTCAGGAGGTGAGGCTGACTGCTGGGTGGCACTTGCCAGTGCCTTGCCGTAAGGAGTAGGACTCTGACAGACAGTGGCGTGTTGAATTGTAGATATGTTATGTCAAAATTCTGTACGATATAACGATAAAGTTCGTTCATACGCCTCGGGGTGACGGGTTCGTCCAAGTATAGTTAAATCCAAATATATTTTCAGGGAGGCTGCCGGATGAGAGCTGAGCTGTGAGTCGGGTCGACCATGATAGATAGAGTGGGCCATTAGGACCCGAGCCACACGACTCTATTAAACCCCCGTTTCTATCCTTAGAAACGAGGGTCTAATGGGGTAGTGCAGCTCGGGTACTAATTGTCAACTTAGCCTATCATGGCTCACGGCTCAGCTCCCATTCGGCATCTTCCCTGAAGATGGACAAATCTGGTGAACCCGCTGTGCATGGCGGCTGATCCGGGGGAAGATCTCGGGCGATCCTGCAAGTTTGAGCACTTATCGGTATGCCGGCCTTTCCTTAGCAACCTTCCTAAATAGGGATCCTCTATGGCCTGGTAATGCGGGAAAATGGTCTAAGCCCAGTGTATCCCGATAATGCGGCACATGTAATCGGTGAAAACTACTGATGGATAATTATCTGAGGCATTTGTCAGTCTGCCGGCCCTTACTCAACAACGAATAGCCGGGGGAGTTTGAAAGCGTAATATAACTTTAAAAAGCAGGGTACTTAGATACCTTAAGCTATCTATCCTTAGAAACGGGGCCTAATGGGGATGTGCAGCTCGGGCTATATGACTATCTTATTATACCGGTCAGCCCGACTTATGCCTCAGCTCCTATCTGGCATCCTGAAGAAGGACTAATCCGGTGAAGCCCGCTTTGTGGCCGGAACTGGGGTAACATCTCCGGCGGCCCTGGATGGTTGATGTAAGGCGTAGGATTCTGACGGGCAGTGGCGTAGTTGGATTGTAGATATGTCATGTCCAAATTCTGTATCTCGAGGCGATATTAAGGTCATAAAATTCCTCGGGGTGACAGGCTCGCCCAAGTATAATTATAAGGCCAAAGTATCCTTAGAAACGATATATTCGTCACCCGATCTTGGGTGGCAAGCCTAGTAAAGGGCGCCTTGGATCCACGATATATTCCAGTGAGGAATTGCTGTTTACTTAAGCTAGTAGACCGTGCAAGTGACTTCCAACCTGTGACCAGACGGGAGGTTAGAGAAATCTGACCACAACTGGTAGAAAAGGCTCAATGGCTACACTGCCTTTTTACATGGCTCCTTCCTTTTGATTGCCGTTGCGAGCATGAAGCTTAACGTGTCTTACCCGGCGACGGGATGCCAGAAATTATTCGAGGTGGTGGACGAGCACAAGCTGCGTATTTTCTATGAAAAGCGCATGGGAGCTGAGGTGGAAGCCGGTCAGCTAGGAGATGAATGGAAGGGGTATATCCTTCGTGTTGCTGGAGGGAATGACAAGCAAGAATTCCCCATGAAACAGGGAGTTCTCAGCAATGTTCATGTTCATCTGTTGCTCTCGGCGGGGCATTCGTGCTACCTCCCGCGTCGCACTGGCGAACAGAAACGCAAGTCTGTTCGCGGATGCATCGTCGATGCTAACTTGTCCGTCTTGGCTTTAGTCATCGTACGCAAGGGTCCCCAGGAAATTCCCGGATTGACCGACACAACAATACCCCTTCGTCTGGGTCCAAAGCGGGCATCCAAGATCCGCAAGCTTTTCAACCACGGCAAAGAGGATAACGTCAGGCGATATGTTGTTCGCAGACCCTTACCCACCACAGAATGAAATGAAACCCATGAAAACGCTAAACAGAGATACAAGTTTCCGAAAATCCAGCGGTTGGTGACCGCGATGATTCTTCAGAGGAGACGCCACTACTTGGCCCTTAAGAAAAGGAGGCTGGCCGCTCGCAAGCAGTCAGAGGCTGATTACCTCAAGCTCTTGGCACAGAGGAAGAAGGAGTCCAGGATCAAGAGACAAGAATAGATCCGACGCAGGCGTTTGGCTTCAATGCGCGATTCTAAGAGCTCGAGTCAGAGTGCCCCCCAGATGTAATTTAACACTAATGTCTGTACATTATTATCAATAAACTGGGCATGGAAATTCCTAGTGCCTCACGGTAAGATATAAGATTCTTATGGGCTGAGGCAGAGCTTGGTACGTATATTACCTTCGACCTCAAGTCTCTGTATATCATCTCGGGGTAATATAACGACAAGATGATTGAAACGCTCGGGGGTGGCTGAGTTCGCCTGTAGCAGTTGACAATCATAATATCCTTAGAAACGATACGCTGGCCACCCGATCTCGGGTGGCAAGCCGAGTAAAGGGCTATGTACGCGATAGTTCTGGTAAGGAATTACCACTTACTTAAGGTAGAAGAACGCGCAAGCGATATAGAGCCTGCTACCAGACGGGAGGTCGGAGAAATCTGACCGCATCTGGGAGCGAAGGCGCGGTGGATGCCCACTTGGCTTGTAAATGCCCAGTGCCTCACGGTGAGAAGTTGGATTCTCACGGGCTACGGTGGAACTTCATACGTAGATTGTCTCCATCCCTCAAGTCTCTGCGATTCATCTCGGGGTGATATAACGAAAAGATCGTTGATACACTCAGGTGTGACTGGGTCCGCCCGTGGCAGATGACACAAAGTCTGACCCACGCTGCACAGCCCCATTAGGCCCCAAATTAATACCAAGCCCGAAACTAATACCCGCAATCTGCAGAACTCTGTCTGATGTTTGCAGAAAATCTGTCTTGGGACCGTGGCGCCCTTTGCTCGCAAATCACTCGGGATTGGACGGCCAACTGGTCATTACTATGGATAGGTGATGTCATGTCAACACCTTCCCCCGCTGTCTTAGGAAACATATTATTCTAGCCTTCCCTGGTAGTTTGCCAGTTGCACCGATGCATAATCGTCCAAGAGTCGCCCGAGGTCCGAATTCCCCGGCACATTGGAAATTCACTGAAGCAGAGTTCACTGAAACCTTCCAATGTAGTTCCCTTTTTGAGGATGGAAGTGCTATGAGTTGGAGTAACCAATAACACAAACTGGCCATCAGGCCAACCTGCATGGTACCATTCAACTCACTACAATACAATAGCTGAACAGCAACCTTACAGCACTTATGTAACTAAAATACCGTGTGTGGTTTTTTCAGTCAACACAAACAACTGCGCCAATCAACCATATGATCCAGTTTGTGACAAGGATGGAAAAACCTACAGAAACCTTTGCGAGTTCCTTTCGTCTGCTAGAAAAGAGTTGGCATACCATGGACCCTGTCTTGTTGGATGTTCGAAGGTGAGCTTGAAGCTGTTGTGATATCGTATCGATCCTGTTCTCGGGTGTACTGGGATAGGACTGCTGGATTATTCACATTCACTTACGATGGTCAACTGTGTTTTCGAGGTGGTTCACCGATGATATTCTTGCGTTCAATGTAGCAAAAACAGCGATTTCGTCCTGTTATAACATAAGAATACTCCATCCAGCATAATAATACTTTACTGTCGAAAACGATATAATGTTGGTTGTTTAATTATGAATGGCTTTAAACTATGCAATTTGTAAGTGCTTGCACTGAGAAAAAAATAAATAAAAACGTGGGCTATTTAAATAACAATCTTCCTGACTAAAATAATGGGCAAACAAAGACACGACTCCAACCAGATTTATCACCATGCTCGGTAATACTTCGGGCATAATGGTGTGTGACCGTTCCAGGCATGTCAAACATCGTTGCCGACTGCCTGCCTTTACGTACGAAACTTGTAGTATTATTGCCACTGTGGTGCAGTGAGATGAGTCCTACCAATATTTTTGAATCACCTACAAAGTTGTATCACTTTTAAAACCGTAAATGCAGTGTCTAGCATTATACGCTAAGCCTGAAATGTATTGTGAATGTTTATACTTTACGCGTGTATTCAAGTTTACGCATGTCACGCCAAGGCCTAACCTCTACGTATTAGCATCAGGATAATACACACCCACTATAATATACCTACAGAGAAATTTTATAAACCAGCCATTGAAAAATCTAAGACATTATTTGAATATCGCCAATGTTACGGCAAAAATACCTCACTAAATAAGTTCACTAATATATATGTTCGTGGTTTTTAATTAGAGTATGCAAAGTTTTGGCCAGGAATTCGAACCAAATTTTATTCGACATCCTCATTACGAAAATAAAGTTCTATTACCAAACACGTTTTAATTTATACTGTATTAACAATAATTATGCACTGTGCATTATCTATAAATGTACAATCGGATTTGGTTGTCGTCCGAAGCCACGATCGCATTCTCCACATGGGTATTTTTTAAATTTCACGTGAACTGCGTCTATTTGTCTATTTAACCTATTTTGCTCAATAAAAGCACAATCACATTTCCCACATGACCATTTCTTCAATTTCCTGTGAACTGCGTCTACATGTCGTTTCAAATACCTTTGCTGTGTAAAAGCACGGTCGCATTCCACACCTGAGTATTTCTTCAATTGCATGTGAACAACGTTTACATGTCTATTCAAATACCATTGCTGTGTGATCCACCATGATGCTGTGCGAACTACCATGATCGCATTTTCCACATAAGTATTTCTGCAATTCCATGTGAACTCCCTCTACCTACATGTTTTTTTTTAAAACTAGACTTAAAAGAGAATGTCTTATAGCACTCCCAACAAACGTGTGATTTTACACGTCCAGCACTACATCCGCTATCACCATTACTGCTTTCAGATGGTCCACCTTCGATCGGCTCTAGCTTTATGAAACGATGTTCCTCTTCGTAGAATTCGACCACATTACCTCGATCATCCGGTATGAATTCGCTCAGAGATATATTCAGATCTGAATCATCAGAATCGCAGACCTCTTTTGTAATGATGATATTTTCCTCAATCTTGACAGTAATGTTGCTGTTATCGTCCACAAGATCGATCACTCATCTTCGTATGAATTAAGTTACTGTATTAAAGTTAAATGATTGCAATTGCACTGACGTGGATTTCACGAAGGAATACGATTTATTGACAGCTGTCACTTTTTTCTAAGTTGCCTTTGGATCATTTTAATCACTGCCAGTGTTGAAATTTTATTGTTTTGATGAAATCTTATGCCGCATTTACATGCGCGTCTCGCGCCTCGCCTCGCGCTTCGCTAAGAAAATGCGTGTGCGGGCGCACTACGAGTGTCGGACACGAACTACTGTTCACATGCGCGTCTCGCGCTCACCCGTGCATACTCATGTCTCAACCAGCAAAGATGGAAGATGTAGAAATTGCTGCAGCGCTTTGTTTATTAAGTGTGACGCGCAGCAACAATTGACGTAGAGCAGCGTTAGCTCACACTCTTCCAATACGGGAGCCCGCAGACAACTGATCTAGAGTTTTTGTTTCATGTTTTCAATTCACGGGAACGCCGAGGACGTAAAAGACAAGAATTGAAGACATGGAATTATTAAAA
>JAOPUG010000033.1:730297-742998 GCA_027564375.1 Micropterix facetella | reverse complement strand
TCCCCCCTTTTGCAAACTGTGCCGATCCCTTAAGGACGATCTCGTTACCAGGTTGCTTCCGCTCTATAAGAGTTAAAAAACTCCCACGCTCTCACCGCACCTCATAGCTAGTCAGGACTCTTAGGAAGCAACATTGGACCCCTTCGGCGTGACGACTAGCGCAGGGTCGTTACTGCACAATTTATGCGCAACATCGGTTAGCGGTCGTCTCTGCGTGGGCTGGCGCCCTCTATATATCTATATATGATCACTAAACTCTAATACTTCACCTAAAATTTGTCCACGCATGAGACGGACACGCAATATCATCAATAGTTCCCCATTATATAAGACCGAGGTTCGTTGCAGTACGTAGATTGTCTACGTCCCCAAGTCAATTTGTTTCACTTCGGGGTGATATAGCAATAAAGTTCGGTGAAACGGTCCGGGGTGGACTGGTTCGCCCGTAGCAGGTGACACATACTAAATCTGACCCTATCTCCGCCATTGCTTCGTTTTTGTGATATGCTGGGGTTATTGTGCCGTATTGCCTAATCGCGTGGCAACAATAATGAGTGATGAGTGATGACGTATTTTCAGTATTACATATATTTAATCAAAATACCTACATGAACATACCCATTAGTTTCATTTGTATTTTTTTTAAATCCCACCATTAAATTTAATTATTAAACAGTAGTGTAGTATTTTAATAGTAATTTAGTAACCATTAAATTTAATTAAATCACGAAAATAATAAATTCATACGAACATCAGAACATTTTGTTATGGCAAGTCATTCCTTCTTTTTCTCAATTACTGCCTCCGCCATTAACGCCATCTCTTAAGTAACATTGTTTGTTTTTTTTTATTTACTATAGAAAGAATACAAAATATTATTCGTAATAAAATATATTCTCATTATAGCATGCGGCTCGGTGTATCCTTAAAGAAGCCTTGTGGTATTCATTACACAAATGTATTTCACCTTCTCGGTAAATAAAATAAAAGATACAATTTCCTCCTAAAATAAAAGAATTTTACGAGAAAGGATTTTCATGTAAGAGTATTTCACTGGGTGCTCAGTTTTAACCAAAATATAAAGAGTAATATTTTATTTTATAATTGAATCGGATTATCCGCATTTCCGCTCTGCAGAAAGGGCTCTTCGCCGACGAAAGGTCGAAATAATTAAAATATAACAGCTGGGAATGAAGTCGTAAAATTTTATATTATGATTAATATTTTTGCCTTACTTAAATGATTTTTTGACGTTTCATGGCTTAGAAATGGTTTTAAACATCAAAATTTTATGGGAGTTGTTATGACGTCTTGTGAATTATATATGTTGTTAAAAATATGGATTAAAAATAAGTATAATTAATGCATTTCATCATTATAAAAATAAAGTTGAGTAAAATCGTACTGACATACTGATGCGTACACTTTGTCGTTACGAAAAAACGCATTACATATATACGTGTTAAAGGCAGTATGGATTCTCATGACCACACCCGAAAAAAACATTAATATTGATACCGAGCCCTGAGATCCTATAACGACGACGAAAAAACATATTCGGCGATTACAAAATTGAATGCGGCGTCGACCACGCGCCCATAGCGGGGTGTATGCTTAACCGAAGCATCTGCGTAACCCGAGCGGCCACGTAACAGAATACATAATATAGAATAATCATTTCCATTATAATTCACAATTGTGTAGGAATGACCGAGTATAAAATTAATCTTAAATTAATTATTCAATTTAACTGAGTTATTTTCAAATTATATCAAAATGTCATTGTTTGAATACATGTTTATTTTAAGCAAGTATACCCGGATAGATATCTTGAAAATATCAATGACTTTAACCATACCCGGTAACGAAGAGGCCGACTGACTGGCAAAACTGGGCACACTGGAATGCCCGGTGGAGCTAGTAGTTGGGGTCCCCTTCGCTATGGGCAAAAAAATCATTAGGGATGCTTGGAGCAGGAACACCGGGCATCCTGGAAACAGAGCCAAGGTTGTCGCCAGGCAAAGAACATGATGGTGTAACCACTTCCTAAAAGAACCAGGGCCCTACTTGACATGAGCAAGAAGAGCCTTAGAATAACTATCGGTCTCCTCGCTGGACACACAACCCTTACAGCGCATCTCTTCAACCTTAGCCTGGCTGAGAGCAAAAACTGTCAGATATGCGGTGAAGAACCACAGGACAGTATATACATCGTGGGCCGTTGTCCGGGCCTTGCTGCGAATAGGCACAGTTTACTGGGACGAGCTTTTCTCGAACCCAGCGATCTGCTCAAATTGAAGGTCAGTGACCTGTATGGATTGCTAAGTAGCACTGGGCTCCTAGCAGACCACTGACTCAACCAACCAGTGGATAGTTATAAAAGATCTTATAGATCCAGGTGACAACAAGGGCTGGGGCCAAGCCCCCCGCTCATTTCGCTACTACTACTCGTACTACTACCTCGCACTGGAAACATGTTACCATCATTCAAGCTCACAATTATGCTTTCACCGCAAAAATAAAACAATCATCATTATTTTTACAATTACTTTTATTGAAGTTTAATAAATCTTGCATACCCTTTAGAATTGATTCAATTAACATTTTTAGTTCAAGGCGCATGTAGGATTCTGAAAAAAATACCTTTTTTATATGGTTCTATTTATTAATATTAAACTTTTAAAAAAAAATACCTCTGGAATATCGTAAATCATTGGAGAACTATGAATATAATCATCAAGACTTTCGAGGAAAGGCACCATTTCATATTCTCTATAGAAAGCTGAAACAATAATACGATTTTTCAGTAAACGGAGTATAATTTAATATTAATATTAAATATAAAATTCATAAATAAAACGGTCTTGCCTGGATTTAAATTATGGCCAATATTAGATCTCAAATAATAAGTATTCGGCAAATGAGTAATCCTTAAATCTGAAATAAAAAAATCAATTCAGTCAATATTTCAGATAATTAACAATAATTATTATTTTTAAGTACGTACCGGGCCTTCTAATGAGATGTCTTACTGGTTGAATTTGGTTCGGTGGTCTCACTTGGATGGGCGGTTGAATTTGGTTGGGTGGTCTCACTTGGATGGGTCGTTGAATTTGGCTGGGTGGTCTCACAGGAATGGATGGTTGAAATTGGGTTAGTGGTTGGTTTAATTGAATGGACGGTCGACCTTGGCTCGGTGGTCTCCTTCTTAGTTGGGGTGCCGGTTTGAACAAATCAGTTTGAATAGTAGTCCTAGGAATTGAACCGCTTATGCTTTCCGAAGTAGCAATAGTTCTAAAATAAAAATTACTAGAAATCACCTAAGTCCTTTTTTAAAAATCAAAAATCTCTATACCTCGATCCTCTTTCGTTTCCAACATATACGGACGTTCTACTATAACCATTTCCCGATGAAGAAGTTGCTTAAATTTCAGATATAAAAAGTATATTAAACTACGTATACATATTTATAATAATAATGCCATAAAATATATTCATACCCATTCTAAATATGTCAGCCCGCGATTGACAGTTATCCACCACCATTCCAATTAAAAATATATACAACAATACGGACATTTTAGTTGTTATCAAGTTCTCGACATATTCAATGAAAAATGATAGATTCAAATGCACGCAGAGTTCATGTAACTATTTCATTATTGTAACCAGGTTGATCAATCACGAAAAATCAATAAAAATATTTTACAACTCACGATGAATCAATAAAGATATTTTATGGATATTGAATCGGCTTTATGTTCGTTTTGCGGAATTCATTCGTTATCGATTATGTGATATTATCGACGGGAGAAAACAATAATAGAAATACATTTTATGTTTTGGTTTTACGAAAAATGATATTTTGGAATCATTGATATGGTCATAAATATGATTAATCTTTAACGTAATTAATCTAAGAAAGTTTGTTGTAAACAATAAATAAAACGATTGCTTAGTACATATTTTTTATTTTATCAATTTAAACAAAGTTTAGAATCAAAATGTTTGAATTTTAACGAAGATTTTATCACGCGTGTAAAGCCTTGATCGCGTCCGAAAATTCTGAAACAAATGATACGTTTATTATTTTATCAAATTATTTAAAATATCTATAATAAGTAAATAATAATTCTATTTACCGCCATAATGTAAAATGCCATCGTTGTTAGAATCCATATGTCCCAAAAGCTTGTCAATATCAAGATGTTTATACCTTTTTCTTACTTCATCTGTCTGGGTTTTCATTTGATCCAGAGCTATTTTATTAGCATTCTTAGCAGCGGCGAAAAGACTGGAAATTTAATATTTTTTCAATTAAAATTTATATTTTTTTGTTAAAATTGACATAATGTTTACATATAATCTCACTCAAAGACATCTCGCATAGATTCCTCGCTGGGTGATCCATCTAGGTTAAAAAGGCTAGAAAGGTCCATTTCTTCTGCACCGCTTATTACAATTAGAACAGTAAAGAATAGACATAAGATAAACTTCATTTTGAAGCTAATAAATTCTCCAATTGACAGTTCCGCGTCAGTTTATCGAAATGACGGTAAATGAGTTTCAGGTTGACGAAATTCTTATCTACATCGTGATTCGTCGAATCATATTTTACGCATTCGTGAGTGTGAAATAAAATCATGTCGTTATATTAATAATTTATTTTGCCTGCGGAATGTTTCTTTTTTTATTAAATAAATAAATAACAGTAATTAGCGTTTGACCAAGTTTTATTGGGAAAACAAAACGAAAATGGAATAAGTTGTACTTCGTCTTCGGAAGAAATACTTTGTATGCGCTAATCACTAAATAAATAGCCTAGTTTGTAAACAAAATAAATCAAAATGTCTTAGTTGTTTATCACTTGGTGCTGTATTTAATCTCCGGTCATCATTTCCATGAATTCTGAAAATTATTTTAAATATATTAGAATCGTTAAAGTTCAAATATTTGAATATATTGAAGAATGATTCACTATTACCATCGAAGTCTACAGTTCCTGACCCGTCAGTATCAATCTCAGCTATGATTCCATCAAGATCGGCGTTACTCAGTTTATCATCTAAGGCTGCCAAGATTTCTTTTAGAGTTTTCGTAGTGATATAGCCGTTGCCTTCGCGATCGTACAACCTGAAAGCCTCTTTGAGCTCTTGTTGCATGGCTTCAGCGTCTTCTTCTTCTAAGAAATGCGCAGCGATGTTGCAGAATCCATCGAAATTTACTTTCCCCGAGCCTGAAAATATATTATTATATAATTTAAGATAATTCTTGTTGTTTATTTTATTTGTGTCTCAAGCTTATTACTTTCTGGGTCGTTTTCATTGATGAGTGCTTGTAGTTCGCTGTCGTCGAAGAGTTGACCCATTGTGTTTAGGATTGTGGAGATTTTAAGGACCTCGATGTAGCCACATTTTGTTGTATCGAACATTTGGAACGCCTTCCGCATCACCGCCATTTTCTGCTCATCATCGGAGTCCTTTAAGGAACAAACATAATTTCATATAGAGATCATTTTGATTTTCATTAAAGTATTTTTGTCTGTTTTAGAAGAGATTTTATTTAAGTCACGACACATTCACGGTTACACGACACTTTGTTTACTTTGCACTCGGCATTGGACATGCTCACCATTTCGTTGCGGTTTGGGGAGCCAAAGCCACGATGCCGTTATTCGAAGCACTGGAGCGTCCCGACGCCAGGCGTCGCCTTAAATACTTTCGTCTGGTGCGACGCGGAATTTGCAGTTTCCGTCGAATGACGAGTTATTCATAAACACGTCAAGCTGAACGAGGTGTGAAGGGCTCCTGTCGCTTCTAAAATTGGAGTCGCCCGCAGTGGACAGGGGCAATACTTCAAATTAATCCGTTATGCATACTTCTGGAAAGAAAGAAAGGAAAAGATATTTATTTGTTATAATTATCACAAAATCAACCCCATTTATAAAACTGGGGCAGGAGGAAAACCCAAAGGTTTGTCAAACTTCGGCACATTTGATTATTTTATTGTATGTATGTATAATATATAAAGATATTCAGGGTAGTTTAAAATAACTACCCCAACTGAGCACGCAAACCGCGAGAGATCCATTGTACCACATCTGTAATGACTCCCTTAATGAAGGGGAATTACTGTGTGGAAAGGGTTCAAATGTTACGTTAGAGATAAATCTTATGACACCCCAAATATTCTTTCGCTTTAATTGCTCTGAGAGGAAAAGCTTTCCAAAAACTTTGTGTGGTTAATAGTCCCTAGCCCTGTGTGACTTTTTCTAGAGTTTGGCCACTTAGGTGGCCAAAGTAAAAATCTATATGTAGCAAAATTTCATAGTCTAGCTTAAAACAGAAAATAAGTACCTTAACAAATATGAAAAAAAATATGATTTGTAAAATATGAAAAAAATGTGAAAAAATAATAACAAACTTCTGAATTTTCTTTTCTATTAAATGTTCATGACGCCTTAAGGTGACTGCTCTCGTCGGGATTATCGTTAATAGTTTTCTAGTCCATTAAAGACATTCCCATGTCATTGATAATCAGCAGTATCAAGATACATCGTTCCGACAACACGCGAGGCGAATGGCTTTGTTTCTTCAGTCCCCTCCTTGTAATATATCGAGCGTGAAAGTGATGGACATTTGCAGTGAAAAATGCAGAATGCAGAAGAAAAACGCCGTACATAACTGAAAGCATGAGAGCCATGGAGAAAATACAAGACGGCCGCGGAAGATGAAAATGGACAGTGCAGAATGCACAGCTCAGGAAGATGCTCTATTATTAGTTTAATACCACAGAAAAAGGTTTTATCTGAATTTTTATATCATGCTAGTTGGAAGCTCCGCTCGCGCTATCCGTGGGGAAGTTGTTGTTAATAGTAGTTTAAAAAACTATGGTGTAATTAAACAAAAAGTGGGTAAAGACATAAGTTTTAGATTTCGATTAGAAATGTCTAAGAAGTAGAAATAAAAATAATAAAAACTACTCACATAGCAGCAAAGGAATTCCCGGATTGGATTGGGAAATGATAACGTTACATGAGATATTTGTATGGATGTGCACCACTTTCGATTGCGCTAAGTAGGCCTAATGGGTCCCCTTTACCGCCGGCGAACGATCGCCTATCATCCATCCATAATCATGATTATAATAGCAGGCCGCCACAATCAGTCGCCAGTCGCCCCGTGCCGCGCCGACAAGCACCCGACAAGCCCGGTCAATAGCGTCGTCGCTCAGATGTTTAATTTTATTGTACGAGTATTAGGGCTAATCTGGGCGCGGGTGCGTTTATAGAAACAAACATTAGTTATTGTTTTTACTGTCACCGGTGATATTAGTACCGAGCGATTGATTTTTCGCACAAATCACTTTTTTTAATCTGTATCATGTATTATATTTGCCAGTACTCATAAATCTAAATTCAGCTCCATTCATAGCAATTAGACCGCTATGTACGGGCCTATTTTTTAGTTATACAAAAACCGTTATCACTCCGCATACTCAAAAGCTGACGGGATCACTCAACAAATTGCTCGTAGATAAGAGACATTAATTGCGGGTAACGTTATAATAACAAAAATATTTAATATTTTAACGCTTCGATCGGCGGCAAATGATAGATTGACGGCAATGAATGTTTAGAAAATGTTTTTTTTTTGGTAAGATAAGTGAAATGAAACATTTTTTGTAGTCGACGATAGTGAGTTGCCATTGCGGACAAGATGTCCATTTACCGATGATATTAACATATGACGAAGATAACCGCGGGGAATATTGATGGTGAAATATGAATAAGATGTAGAAAATATCTTTAGAAAGTAGTGAGTGTATTAATAAGAAATGCGTTATTTTTAGGGCTCGTTATGAATGATGAAGCTTAATATGTCGGGGACGTGAACGACAAGGACCGAAGACATATCAAATGTTTTTGAATGATTTAAAATCAACATTGAATTTGACAATAAAAGTACCAAAATAGTGGTCACTGGTTTTCTTAGGCGTTTGTTTCCAGTGGGATCTTACTTGTGGAATTCGCTGAAAAAAGATATATAAGCATTTAAAAATAACAGGAAATTACTACCAAAATCTGATAACAAATGCATTGATGCTTCGAGTTGAAGGACCGGCAATGTCGCAATGCACCCGGGCTCAGAAACACAGACCCAAGTAATCTAGTTCGAAGGGCAATTTCCGGCGCGCCATTTTTACTAAAAACTAAAAACGAGTTTCTGCCATTTTTGCTAATCACTTCGTTTACGCAGAAAATGTAAATTCAATTTTTAAAAAATAATTGAGCTAACTGACGAAAAGCGACTTAGAAATATCGAATAAACTAATACATACACAGTAAAAAACGTCAAAGTTGTCAAATACATAGTGAACTTCAAAATTTGGCCGAAGTATAAAACCTTTAGCATAAATAATTAATTTAAGTCAAAGAATTTGGAATCTTTGAGAGGTGTATACTCTTGCTTCATTATTATTTTGTTTCTGTAATATCAGGAAATTCTAAAACATTACAACATTTTAGACCCCATTAGTTCAAGACTGCCTAACAATTCTTATAAACAAAACCACTTAAAAACAAGGAATAACACCTCTCGAGGATTTCATATTCTTTGAACTAAATGAATTATTTTTTCAAGAACTTCTATATTTTGTCCAAATTTCGAATTTGCCTTCCAATCTGTGAATTTACCAAATTTAATATTTTATAACGGCAAATATAATCTTTTTTTCGAAATTGCGGCTTTTATTAATCATGAAACCACTCTTCATCAGTTTTCTTCATATTTTTTAGAATTTAAGAATGCGTATTTTCTGTATAAAATGTGTAAAATCGCCCTCTCTATCCACTTCCCAAGCTATGCTCTCCTGCCACACTATACAGTTTTTAGAGAGCGGGTTCTACAGTAGTGCGCGTAGGTACTTAAGTGTACAAGATGACGTGCCATACCTACAAGGACTGTTCTGCTTGGCGCAAATGTCTGTGCGCGTGATGAGGATGGCGACGTCGTGGTGGTTCGGCTGGGAGTCGTTCGTGCCGCGATTGATGTCGCGCTGCCACTTGCAGAAGTTGCTAAGGGTGACGTCGGCGTTAACTGTCACGTTGAGCGGATGCCGCGTCGTCCGCTCCTCCAGCAGGATGATCTTCACCACCACCACGTTGATGAAGTTGCCGATTGTTGGATCTAAGTACAGCGACGACACCTGCAAGACAAACAAACGGACCGCTCATCAGAATAAATAGGTCGACGGGCAGCGGCCGCCTCGACTCGCAATTACTTAATTAGACTAAAGATTAAAAACAACCCTAGGGCAACACCCTACGGTTTTACAAGCGGAAATCGTAGGTATAATCATGGTTGTAGGAGTAATAGTAAAAAGAGCACTAAGGGTATATATTTGACGTTCCGGGTCTGGATGTGGTTGGTATATTTTTACATATTATTTAGTCTGTCTATATGTGCATATGTACCGTCAATTACATATATCGGCCAGTGTTAAAGCGATCGGCATGAAAATCGGTAATTTAGAAAGATATCAGCAAACAGTACGAGAGAAAAAGAAAGCCTAAATTCTACTAAGATATTGTTTCTATTTATTTGGACATAACGGTAGTTTAGATTAAAGGAAAATTGGAACAAAGTCTGTAACTAACACAATTTTTGAGAAATTAACAAATAAGTATATATACAAAAAGAAATATTCATTTTACGGCAATTGAAAGTATATTGGTGAAAAACAAAACTAATTAGACACGCCTTAATGAGATCTATATTCTCTATTGGGTATAATAATAAAAAAAAAACAGTTAATCTCAAAAAATAAACTGTGACAAACGAAAAACTTTATAATATTTTTAACAACAATTTTTCGAATGAAATTTGCTAATAACTACGTAATTATGTAGGTAAAAATATTAATACATTTTAGATGAATATCGTTGTTACGATCGTCCGCATTAAATTTCATCTTGTTTCTAATGGTGGCCGTCCGCCTATTTGCTCTCAAATAATTTCAAGTTTCATCAACGAATTTCCCGTGTGTGTCTCAATGTACGTCCACTGCAGTCCTAACTTGACAAACGTACGGCGTGATGGCTCATCAAATGTCATAGGTACTGTGGTTTTCAAATATTTGGCATTTTGTTTGTCTACTCTAATTTACAGCATTGCTCAATACGATTCGCTGCAAATTAGAAGTCCTAAAGATATCTGTTAACCTAGCTTTCAGGATACGCCTTATTGGTATCACAATTATGGAATATGCAACAGTGTCGGATTTAAAATAAAATAATAAAAATGAACAAAAATAAAATAATCAAAATAATAAACCAATCGACAGATGATCATTCCAGAAATCCTTTAGTTCAATAGTGGTCTTTGAATGTTCCAATAGATATCTATCGTAATGCCATTCCCAACCGATTCAATACAACCGCAGAATATTATCCGAATGAAGCTATCGTAGATAAAATTACGATCTCATATATGATATTTTTAAATAGAAGTTACATCCCTAAATTCCCTATTGAACATTCACATAGGTACACAGGCGCTATCACAGTTTAGCCACTCCTTCGGATTTTGCTCTACTAGGCTACTTTTCTTTATTGCATAGTTATCAGCGATATTGCGACGATCTATATTTGTAACTGTTTGTATACAAATTTTAAGCAATTTTACAAAGTCGGCAACGCTGCTATATTTACTGCTCTCTTCGTTGCGTACAACTTATCTTACGTAGGTAAGAAAGAGATAGACATCGACGATCACATAAAGTCGCAACGAAATGGAAAACTACATTTTTCTATTTCCTTCTCCTTTCCTCCACTCATGTGAAAATCAGGATATCAGGATATCGTCAAAAATACATAGTCGTGTATTGTCGAGCAAACAGCAGTAGCGAAGAGCGATTGATCAGGCTCGGTTGTTTAATTACTAAGCTTCTCCATCATTTTTTGACCATTCATTTTTGCCTTGCGTTAACCGTTGTGCCATAGTGCAAGAAGCTGTAATGGAGAACACCGGCGCAGTAACACATTGCGAAAATAACGCCAATTGTCAACTTTCCACGATAACACATAAAAGACGACAAAAAGATAAATACAAATGTAATTTTGGAAAAGAAATAATATACCTTTGAATTAAAAAGGGAAGTAATATAGGTAAGGATCTAATATTATAAAGGAATGCGCTGTGAAACAAATATTGTGATTTTTTAAAATAAACCATTCGGGTATATTTATCAATGTGTCGAATGACGCATTATCGTGGTGAAATATCCAAAGATTGTTGTTCCCCAAATCTGTATATTTCGGGCGAATGTTTTGTTAACAATATTTTGATTTTCGTCCGACTTTGATCTGGTTTTTTTGTAGTTGGCTCGCTATCGAATTGCCTTCCGATGCTTGTGACTGGTTTACATGTCAAACTCAAAGACCCTTGTTGGGTCAACCATTATGATGCGTTTCGGGTATATAGGGTACGAATTACCACGTTCGTATTCAGCAACCTGTTTACGATGACCCAAAAAAAAACCGCAGAGCACACTTGAGGTTGACAAATCTTAATTCATATAAACATAGACATCTTTAGGAAACTGGTTAATAGAGCGGTCAAAATACGCGTAAATTAAATACATTGCTACCAACTTACAGCATTTTTGCGTAGTTTTTAAGTGGGCTTTTAAAATGAACATTTCCCGGTACCTATTTATTTGATAGTAGGTATGTATGTATATTTAGGGCAAAAAATGACCACTAATTATAATAAAGTAGATGTATCATTTGTGTGTGGACTTGTCGTGTAGGTATTTTAAGGTGCGTGTGGATTTATGAGGGTGAGAGTGCATATACTTATCCCTGAGTCTTATCAATATTACTTCTTTTATGTATATAATTTATTTATTTATTTAATACAATAACTTTTTTACATGCTTATACCATATATATAATATTTATAGAATTGGGAGATAACGAGCACGTCCTATGGCGAAATGGTTTATCCGCATACCTTACTAGGTCTAAACCCGTATCTAGGGATGCTGATTTTGGGTCGTGGTATCGACGAGCTGATTCTTCTGATATTATGTACTTACTTTATTACTATATAATACATTAGTTAGTAATAGTTAGAAATACCATTTAGTTTAGCAAAAAATGTAATTATATTTAACCTGCTATTTGTATTTAACTTGTTATGTAATAGTATTTAACAAAAAATATTTCATGATATTAGTTGGTAATACTCGTAGCATTGATTAAATAAATAGTGTTATTTAATCAATGGTAATAGTAAGAACTACCATTTAGTTAGTAAAAAATGTAATTATATTTAACCTGTTATTTGTATTTAACCAGTTATTTAATTGTCTTTAAGGATGTTCTTAGGAAAAATGGATATGGAAAATATCACGAGACACGCACACGATCCAATACAGACGAAACTGAGAAACTGAGCAGATCACGAGAATTCTTACCGGACATAAAGGGAATGACAGATCGAATAAGTAAGGTGCTAATCAAATTCAATATAAAAAAGATCTTGTAACCGACCGAAAATATAGCTCGATCTCTGAGGACTTTAAAGGATATAATAGCACTGCAAACTCCGGGTGGGTATAAAAATCGAATGCAGCTGTGAGTTAGCCTACGTTGGACAAACAAAACAGCCCATAGCCACTCGACTGATGGAACACAT
>JAOPUG010000033.1:702065-718133 GCA_027564375.1 Micropterix facetella | reverse complement strand
AGCATTAGTCAGCTGTCAACTGTCAAATTGGCTGTCGCTGGAAAAAATGTTGTCAATATAAAAACCAAACCTCTAAAGAAACATCCCTTATATTGTTTTACTATAGGTTGCCTGGATAAGTCATTATTCAAGTTGCTTTATAGTTTATGTTTCAATGTTTTCTTAAGTACGGTTTTTCTAATCGAGTTGTATAATTTTAACGAAAAGTGATATATTAGTTTTATATCGACGTATTGAAGTGTTCTATCGCCGTAATATTTTTTTTGCTTATTATATTTCATATACCTTCTTTTACGAAGCCGAGTTCAGTGTTCATGATCGGCAGGTATTCGTTGACGTTGTTGTCAAGCAGCATCATATAACATGCGAAGAAACTAGTGGGCATAGAGGAGTATTTTTCGTGTAATTATTACATATTTGTATTAGGCCTTTTGGTGCTATTTGTTTCAATATTTGAATTTGTATATTTTTTACTTTTTTAACATAATTTGACATTCTGGAGTGGAAACAAGTATGGTAAACGCTCGCGGCAGCCTGCTCATTGGCCAAATACCAAACCTTTCGCATTTCAAATATAGCAGGCGAGAACTTGATATACAAAATATCTATATTTTGGCTCCAATTTCGACTTTCGACAATCGTCACCCCTACGATGTTAATACATTTCACTAGTTCTAAATTATTCTTGCCAATTAAAATATTAATATCGTTATGACTTGTTTCTTCGTTTGCGGAAAATGTCATAGCTATTGTTTTTGTTGGATTTGCCATTATTTGATTTCCTTGAAATCATTGATAAGCAGTATATAAATAGTTAGTTTTGGTATCTTGTAGCTCATTTTTATTTGTAAACAAAAAACTGGTATCATCAGTATATCATTATTTTTGACTTCTGATGGCATTCAATCTAATATTAATCACTAATGAATATAATAAACTGAAGCGGACCAAGATACGCTTTTAAGGGTTGACTTGACATCTTTGATTTCGACTATTTGTGATCTCTTTTCCGGCATATAAGCTCTACCGTGGATACCATATCTCTTTAGTTTGTCCAGAAGGATCATTTAGTTTACCGAGTCAAAAGCCTTTGACAGTATAGAGTTCTGATTATTTTATGAAGTATAGAGTTCTGATTCTTTTATGGGGTATGGGTGAATACTTGTAATGCGATAGGAGGTTCGATTGGTTGTTTATTATCCAAAATATTAGTAATGGATTTACAAGTATTGAAAAACTATTTTTAAATAATAATGCTTACTTCCTGCTGCTCGATGTATAAGTTATAATACCTAACTACGTCTATTGTATTTCAGTCATTTCTATTTTTAATTCTAAATCCTCTAAAATAGTACCTACTTATATTTTGTTTTTTTATCCTTCCTCATTAAAAGTCTCTTGGCTGTAACTATACGTGTTTATACTTTTTGACGTATAGTTTAAAAGAGCCGCTTTTGATCAAAGGCTATTTATTAAGTAACGAGAGTTTAGCATGAGAGTTTTTCAGTTCTTCCGTGATCCAATCACGTTTTTTGTATGATTACTTCTGCTATTTTTTTGTAGGAGACCATTCTTCAAAGTGTAGATTAAGAGACCTAATAAAATTTTAATTATATCATCCGGATATAATACAAAAGTATCAAAACGCCCTTCTGCAAGTCGACTCCCAAATGCTTGGATATCGTTTTTTTCATCCTGTAACCTACGAGTATCACCGCAACATGTCACTTTAGCGATCAAGACGTGATACAAATTGACATTGGTAAAACGAAGTAATGAATTTCGTGGATTCTCGCCGCGAGATTCAGAAGTTTAAAATCAATTGACCGATAAGGGCAATAAAAAACTAGCGTTTGATGATGATGATGTTGAGTAATTGCTAGAGCTAATTGATTCGCGAGGGTGTTCATAATAGGGTTGCTGATCACCGACCATCCTGCTAGGATCTGATTTCATGTTTTCAATGGAAGCAGATGGTTTTATCGAAAAATTAGAGAGCATTTTGCGATATGCTACCCTTACCGGTGAGTAAAACTGAGCAGCGTCCAGCATCGAAGAAACAAGAGTTCCAAAGTCCATTTTATATGCTCTCGAGCGAATCAAAAACGATACTGTCGATGACCTGAAGTTGGTTGTGCCCGAAACTTGGGAAAAAATATTTTTTCAAAAGCAAATGACAAGATCTAAGGGTGATACGGGTTGAATTAATATTCATAACGAATTAGTTGTAAGGAGCATAAAGCTCCCATCCTCCTCCGCACCGGCAAAAGTCACGATTGGGTGTAATCGTCAAAATTTAGCTTGTTACGTTACCTTGCGTTGAACTCACAGCGTGACGTCGCGCGCATCGGGCGCTAACGTATAAATCGCATGGAACGCCAACGCTGCAGCTTTTCAGAGTTAGTCGATGGGTTTGTTATCATTGTAACTATATATTACGAAAGCATAGACACATTTAAGGAAACTTTCAAATCCCATACGAAGATATGCTAGCACTCGAAAGGGGCTACCTAATGCAAAACTTCTTTTCATAGCTCAACTATTTCTAGAGATTTTGCCGTTCAATGTTATTTTCTTATAAATTGACTCTCATCCAGTCTACATAAAGTACTACTAAACTATCTTCCATCTGGATTACAAGATATCCGCGTATATTTAAATTTAATTATGGGGCAACAAATTTTGTAAAAACCGCTAAAATTCAGTACTTGGAAGTGTAAAAGAAGACAGGGCACAGGACAAACTATGTGATCGAGATCTTGAAACCTATTTTAACATACCTAACCATCATAATGGTTAGTTTGAACCGATTCTCGCTTTAGCTTCGCTGAAGGTTCGAAGACCAGAAAATTATATATTTTTAATTTGCATTTTAATCATACACGTATACCTAATCGTTTTAAAAATTAAAGATCTGATCTTCCAAGAAGCCTACTTCTCAATTTATAAAGGTGTTTTCTTAATCAGCAGAGCAACTATAACCACCACACAATATACATCTGTTTATAGTAAAACTTATTTAAATGCAGCGTCGCTCTTACAATCTTTTTAAATTTTGCGATCAACTGTTTTAATTTGACTATTAAATTTACTAATTAAAATTAAGAAAGTAGATAATTATGTAATGTATTTATAATGTTAAGAGTTCCGGTATTCCGGTATTCCGGGAAGCTCAAACCCCCTGATATTGTTTTCCTCACTATCATCTTGCATATCCCTACGCGTCGTTGTATCTCAACCGTTTCGAGATATTCCACACGTATTTATATTTTGAGTTTACAGTATGTTCAGGACGATCGGGCATTTATTTTTAAGGAATGATTCTTTATATCATATATGATATAAATAATTATATCATGATTCTCTATATGGGAATATGCTCGATTATTATGCTTTTTCTTTGTTACTATCACGACTAAAACCCTTGCAGAAAGCAAGTTTCAACTCTTAGATTGCAAAAAGCTAGTATAATATAAATAAAAACCGAAGCAATTTTGGGCATATGTAAAGGGTTTTAAAAAAGACCACACTTTACCTAGCCGTGTAAAGTACAATGGTGTCTATGCAGTGAATGGCCTAGCGAATAGCGAAAGCTTTGTCAAGTATTTTAAATCGAGATATGCAGCCCGATAACCAGATAATATAATGACGAGCCTAATACAATTTGTGATCTAAGAAGTATTGAGATCACCGAATCGCAAGTCCTGAACTATCTAAAGAATTTATATCACAATAAACGAGCTGGTAGTGATGACATACCACATATTTTTGCTACCCACTGCGCGAAAGAACTAACACGGCTACTAACATTGCTTTTTCGACGTTCGTTAAATGAGAGCATATTTCCTTTCGCTTGGAAATAAGCTATTGTCGTGCCGGTACATAAAAACTGACATTCTAAAAACTGCGTATACAACTATAGGCACATATAAATATTGCCAGTTTTTAGCAAGATATTTGAGAAGATGGTGTACGATCAACTATATCAAGCCCTCGCTGGCTCGTTCACAGAACACCAACGTGGGTTCCTCAAAAATCGGTCCGTCGTTACAAACCTAGCTTATTTTACAGACTATTATTTGGGACGTATGGATTGTTGAATTCAGGTGGACGCGATATGTACTGATTTCTCAAAGGCCTTAGATCACGTCAATCATGCGGAGCTTATAACCTGTCTGTCATCTATGGGTATACATGGAGATTTGTTGAGGTGGATATCATCCTACGTAGTTAAGTGAAAGCATGCCGTTGTGGTTGGTGGAACCTAGTTTTTTGGACATTAAGTCTGGTGTTCCACAGGGATCCCATTTAGTGCCATTACTTTTTAATGTATATATAAACGACATCGGCATTTGTTTCTATCACTGCGACTATCTCCTCAATGCAGATGATTTAATGAATTATTTCACTCGTTTTTGTGAGAAACGTAAACTTTATGTAAATGTAGCTCAATTCCATAAAATCTCCTTCTCACGAAACATCAATATAATTCACTTCAATTATGTAATTGGTATAGATGAAATCCTAGAAGTAGATAAAGTCAGTGATCTGCGAGTCATCTTGGATCGCAAGCTTTTATTGGATAAGCACATTCAGTCGTCAACAGGGCTTACAGCACCCTTGGTTTTATTTAAAAATACCATTTAATAATATACATTCCATGACAATGGTTTATGTCACTTACGTACGTAGCCTGCTTGAATTTGCTTCTAACATTTGGTCTCCGCAGAATGCCACAAACAAGCTAAGGATTGAGCGTATACAAAAACTGTTTATACGTCACCTACATCTCTCTCTCTCTCTCTCTCTCTCTCTCTCTCTCTCTCTCATTCCTCTCCATCCCCGAATACACCATAGAAGTTTTGCCTTTATAAAGAAAATTTAGGACCAAAAATCTTGTGTTAAAGATATTATATATTTAATTAACTTGTACAGTGTCTCTAAGCACGTCGTTGGTCGCAGACACTCGCGAAATTTATGGAGATTGATTGTTATTAAATAACAGAAAAAGTAGCGATATGCATCTTCAACTTTGGCCCGTCCCGTGATTGATAATCCTTGACATCCAAAATGCTAAAACCTAGTCCTACAAGTTTCTCTCATCACCGCGATTCCAAAAATACCCTTTATATACTATGTTTGCTTTACCTATATACTGAGGCCCATTCCGTGATTGGTGACACCTGACATCCAAAATGGCTTAAAGCTTATTCCAATAAGTTTCCCTTGTCACCACGATTCCAAAAATACCCATGTTCGCTATGCTTACTCTACCTCTATTGGTCAGATGCTCCTCTAGGCCAAGTAAACCGGGATGCACCTGTGCGACTCGTATCAAATTTACTGTTGCCGGGTGGTGCTTGGGTACACCCAAGGGAGCAGCATATCAAATGTAGATCGGAGCGGACTGACAAATGCTCAGCATGCATTAGACTATTATATATCCGTCCTATGTAATACTATGGATGGTCCAAAAACTACTCTCTTAGTCAGGACCCTCTTCAGGGTAATCGAAATATTGACCCCTATTATGAATGCAGTCTTGCCATTTTAATGGGAGGTGGTTGATGACTCTGCTGTAGAACTCTCGTGGACATGAATCAATGAATACGTTGAGGACATTTTTCACAGCCTCTTCACAATGGATGTTTTCACCTGTAAAAATAAATCCAAATGCTGAAATTAGTATAACCATGTTGGAGCAAAGGCTGACCAGTATGAGTCTACAGACGCAGCTCTGCAACCATGCGAATTTAAAGGGTATGGTCGTGCATAATTGCCATGCAGAACCAGTGGGGAAAAACAAGTGAGAAGACACGGTTGTTTAATCGCTAACGTCTAACTTAATTGTTTGTAGTTCTTGGCAGTGCTTTTCGTTAACTGCAATGCCTGACCGCAACAAGCTATGATACAAACCGCCAACATGTGTTTCTTCTGACTGGTCTTGCTTTTTGCACATTGTCTAGCTGAAACTTCTGAATTCAACCACTTTGATAAACCATTACGGTTCAGAATGCCTTAATGTTGGTGTTGGTTAAATAAAGCAATGCAAACGTGGACGCGTCTTTGCAGTCATTAACTTATACATTTAACTTATACGGTACCCACTTTTCGATTTTCTTTTCATTGTCGAATTTATACAACTGACCTAAAAATAATGTGTTGTCAGTTATGTGGAAAGCTAATGCTAGCCTAGCCATAGTTAGAGACGGATCTGCTTCTAATATCGCCCTTAAAATTCATCATTACCAACCTTACGCTCCGGTAGTCCGTTGGTCCATTGACCTTTATCTTGTGGTCGTATTACGAGGAATACCGCACGGTAGGTTCGTGGTTCGTTCTGATATTTGGTCCATGCACATTATTGATATTACATGCCATCTCCGCTGCGTTCAAAAAATGAAAGATGAATAAATAACTGATTTAAAAAAAAGAATAATATTGCTTTGAGTTAAAATTTATTTAGATTTACAAATTATCGACAATCTACGTTATCCAGATTCAAAATGGCTATTGTGGAAAAAACGGCAATAGCATAGGTAGGACATAATATAATGTCGAATACAGGCGAAGATTTAAGAGTATATATTACTATAATAAAATAGTCCTCACTGAAAGATCAAGAGCAGGTGGTCGGATATTCAGTCATCCTCATAATGGGAAAGACGGCATAAACGATCCATTCTCAAACCCATTCGATCTGGTAAAATTTAGATCTGCGCGCGCGCAGATCTTTCAAAGTCTTATTGCAAATTCCATATCGCATCGCGTGAATGCGCCGGGCGATTCATCATCCGGGCCAATAAATCTGGCAGCGCGTGCGAGCAGGACAGGAAGTGACTCCCGCTAGAAATACGCGGACAAATGTTGTCCGTGGCCAACGGCCAAACATAACCGAAACCCAACCAATATACTCCGCTTCAACCACCATACATTTACCGATATACCTCTTTGTGAAGAAAGGATGATGACACCTAAATGGAATAAATCCGACTAAAACCTATATTGGGAAGGTTATAACGACCTTGCCGTCCTGCACCCTGAGATGAGCTGCAAGGACTTTGGGACGAAAACAATCTACCGTTTAGTTGAGACAATAACTAGCAGAGGCCTACCTCGAATACCGAGGGCACTGACTTGCTTACCAGTTTTTATAAGACTAGTTCTGTCATTAGACTGGTCGCTGATCGAAGTTCCTTGCGCGAAACCTTTACGCGAAACAATTACTACCCATGGCAACCGTTTCACTCCTTAGGTAATTTCCTTAGCGCACTGAAGATTCCCAGCGCTTACAAATACTGGCAGGGTACTCTGAGGCCTTCCAATGTAATCCATCCCTTCAGGGAGGCTTCCGAGCGGGAGCCGACCCGAGAATTGGGACGTCCAATAAAACAAACTAGCCTAGCGACCCAAGCTGCATGTAAACTTTCGGGCTCCCAAACCATGACGTTGCTACAGCTACATTAAAAAAACGCTGGGTCTCATGGAATGGTTCAAGTATAGCAAGCTTATGGAGGAAGCGGACATCAGCCGTACAATACCAGCAACCATAGAGAATTTCGAGAGCCGGATGGATAACTGTCAGTAGTTATCAATCCCAAGCTGGAAGCCAGATCGTCGGCGACCGAGAAGTAAGCGACAAGTCCCCCATCTCACAATGACTTCGGGAGAAATTACAGAAAAGGTGAAATTTGTACCGCTTCTCGAACGAAACTCGGGTTTCGGAATCTAAGCGTCGCTTAGACGAAGCGATCTGAAGCCGAGTGGTGTGATCTGTTGTGCTGCTGTGTCCTGAAATCAGCGCGGTGATTTCTGGATCCCACTGAGAGCCTTCGCTACATGGCCGAAGACAGGGCTGCTGTCTGTATTTTGTATTGTGGTAGTCCATTACTTTAGCGAAATGTAGTTTTTGGGCATAAATATTATTTGGGCAGTATAATCAATTCCTTGAAAAGCAGTTGCATAGTATCCCTAGTTTTTTTTTTTGATATGTGGGGCTTTTTCAAGCTTTATTGAGCCTTGTATCGCCGCCACCATTTCTGGTCTATTATGATCGCCACGTACTATAGCTCCGTGCTAACCTTTGCGTCAATTAAGAACCACAGTAAGCTGTTGGCGCTGGATTATTTTATCTCTTCGGCTTGTGGGTAGTAGCACCCCAGGTGGGTGTTTCTTTTACGCGTCAGAGGGCTACATTCTCACATGAGGTGTATGAAAGTTTCCTCTGTATCTTGGCAGAACATGCACTCTTTAGTCTCCATGAGCTTGAGATTGAACATGTGTTTGTTCAAGCCACAATGCCCCGCGAGCGCCCTCAACAGCATGCGTAGATTGTTCCTATTTATCGCTAAAGCTTTATGGGCGGTCTTACGGTCGTAAGCTTTGATTAGCGCTTTAGAATGATTCAAGCCTGGCATGTTATTCCATTGGTTGGAATAACATGCAAGGATTGTTCTAAACGTAGTTTTTTGATTATTAGGTTTGCCGTGCTTTTTGGTACGCTACAGCCAAGGTTCAAGGCATACATCGTTCCCTTTTGTTGCCGCCTTTGCAAGTTCATCTGCCATTTCATTTTGTTAGATTCCTGCACGACCGGGAACCTATCTTAGTACTACTAGAATACCCTGTTCATTTTACCCAGGAAGTTCAACGGTGCCACGTAGTTTTCACCAGCTGTAAACTAATAGTGTCCGAGGCTAGTGCTAAAAGAGCTACCTGGCTATCCGACTGGGTAAATATTCGGTGGTTGGCGTAGTTCTTTCGGATGTTGATTTTCGTGCATTCAATGGTGGCTTATAGCTCCGCTTGGAAGACGAAGGCTTATTTTCACAAATTTATACTTCTTTCGAAATTTACTCGATCTCCATCTATTCCGCAGCCTACATGAAGACCCTATTAAAACCATCATAAACCATTTAAGGCTACCAGCCTCCCAGTTCAGATGGTTCCTTAGCCAGTCGTCCCCTGGGCGGCAGTTCCACTGTAAAAAGTTTCTCATAGTTCAACAGTGGAAGCATGGTATCTGATACCATGTTGATGATTGGAATTTCACCGACCAAGTCTAGGACAGATCTTAGAGCTTATGAAATCCAGTTTACCTTCTCTCGGATAGAGAACCTGTACATGCTTGCTCTTGCGGGGATGCGGATGCCTTATGTGGATATGCAGGGATGGTAAATACAGCAGTGCATCTAGGGCTGCTCTAGGAGTAGAGGACATTGCGCCCGTTGTGATGAGGTGGGCCATCTTTTGAATACTATTTAATTTGGTAATTAGAGTATTCTGGTCATACACAATACACAGCAATCGGTAAAAAAGTAGGGTAGATGCCCATAGATGTGTCTTTTTAGTTCTAAAATTTCATTTTAACCCATTATATTCCATTACATTACCTTTTTTTCTTCAAATCTTGTAATTTGTTTAACTGTAATAGATATTATAAACAATTTGGAGCAAAAACGAATACAATGGGATGCTCAGTTCAGTCGCTATGCCAAACACTCGAAAAATCCAATTTGGGGGTGGTTTTTCCAAGATGGCAGATTTTCCCCAAGATAGATTTTTTGGGAATTTCGGGATATCAATTTGGACATCATCCGTAACATATCTACGAATTTTTAGCTTGTTATTTCAAATGTCCGCGTTCGGGTATCTTTTTGTCTTTTCAAAGTGTACATTGGGGAATTGAAAATTGTTGAATTTCAACGGAATGTAATTTTTGTACGGTTTCGTGCTTTTGACATTGCGTAGATTGAAGAATTCTGAATTCAGTTACATTAAAATCTCAAATTCACCAAAAATGCACATTCGTGCCTTTGACAATGGGGTGACGATGTATAATGTTAAATGATTAACGTAGGTATCTCTCTTCGCAATTTATTCACTAACCTTGCGACAGTGGCTATTGTTGAGTTGACATTTTCTGCTCTGAAATGAGTGAATGATATTCTGTGGTCTACCATGTCCCAGAACAGACTCTTCAGCCTTGGTGTGCTTGCCGTGGAGGCTAAACTTGCCAGAAAAGCAACTGAGATGTCATAATCCCTTATAATAATTTGCATAATTATTTTGCTTCGAAGAAGGCTAAGAAAACCGATGTCCCATCTTAAATTTGTTTGTTGTTCAATTTCTTGTAGTCATAACTAAATTGTGTGGATTTTGTGGATTTAAAAATGGTATATATACCTAATAAAAACATGCTTCAGAAACTTGTATGAGTTTTGAGACAAATAAAATAGACATGAGAACAGGGTCTCAACATTTTCCAGCCCCGGGGCCCAATATGCCTCTCGACGGCCCCGCAATCCATTCTGCGGCAAATTGAAATAATCAGTAACTCAGAGATTAAAATAACATGAGAAACCACATATGCATCAATGCAGATTTACAGGAATAGATTTGGTTTTTAGTGCCCAATATATTTTATGAGACATTAAACCCTTTCTAGCGATGCGTCGTATACATCGGGGAAACCTCGTAGCGTTGCTCCAATGGAACACCTAATTGACAGGTGATTATGATGGTAACAAAAATAATGCTTGCTGCTTACAGCTGCTTCCCAAATTCCACCACTAATCTAGTTTGGCTATGCAGATCAGTTCCGAGCCTCGCGGAGTTACTTTTACATAGATCACAACAAATCCACCGCCGCTGTCACCAATAAGAAGGATTATTGTGATATCCGGGGAAAGAAACCTGAAAAGGAAGGAGAATATAGGTTTGATAGAGACCAGAATCATACATAAAGTGATGGATATTCTAAGGAGACGATCAGTGGTTTTCGAAGGAGAGAGTAAAATTCTAAGAAGTGTTTATTCTTCTACTCGTCGCATGTATGGAATATACCGGTTTTGACAATACTGTGAATTTCATTAAGTTTATTTATTTCATTAAGTGAATTTAATAGTTTCTCCTTGGCTGCCTAAAATTTAATGAATTTGTCGTGACTGTCAATTCAGTTGATCTGAGGACATCCCCATTGTTTTCAAATTCAGCGTGTGGGTTTTGTGTATACCTTTTAATATTTTAATTTTATTTATTGTTACCCATTTTCTGCTTTTTTTGTATTTCTTTCTTTGCTGCAAATTTAAATAAATGCAGATGATGTAGCGATCATTATTTCTATTAAAGAAGAACTGCAATTGCGGATCATGGAACTTAATCTAAGGCACAAAGACTAAAATTACGAGTTTCACATAAATCATACGACTATGGCAGTAAGTATCCATACAACTTGATGACAAAAATTTAGAAAATATTACGAATTGTGGTTAATTCTATACATGCCATCTATCAAACCAGACTCCATAAACCAAACGCAGCCATTGAAGATCAATCAGAATGTGTTCAATTCTGTAACAATCGAAATCTAATAGTATTATTGAGAGAGGATAACCCAGGTGAAATGCTTGGAACCTTGGAAACATAGGTACTCAGAGTCCTACCATTTTTTCATTGATTCACGTTAACATGGACGGTTATATTACAGAAAGAAGAAACAGAGCAATAACTATTTTAAATCAAGGGTACGAGAATAAAGGAAACACTACAGTGTTGTTGCTGATGATGATGGATAGATCGTAAACGACAAAGGTACACAAGTTTCAATTGAACCAAAGAGTATATATATATTTCATGTAAAGACGATATACAAAAATTAAAAACCTAACATCGCCTTCATGCTAACATTGCGTTAGTATAGCTTCCTGTAGTCGTTGCCAGCTGGCGTCTTGTTGTAGTCATATGAGCGGTAAAAGTTGTAGTATCCCTCGGTGTAGTCTTGTCCCAAGTGGTAAATGGACACATCTTTCCAGTACATGTTTGGCTGGTAGAAGTAGGAGTCGTACTTTATATAGCGGTCGAAGGGGTAGCCGAAAGCGCGGTCATCAAGATAGCGAGCCCCAGTGCCTACACCGCTGTAGTAAACAGGGTTGAACCCTGTACCGTATTCGACCTTCGGTGCCATCCACGGCGAGATGATAAAGTAAAGTTGGAAGGGATAGCCGCCTCTCGTTCCTTTGGGAAGGATGAGCCGCTGCGGGAAGCCGTTATGCATTTCAGACGAATCCAAATAGAAGTCTTTTCCTCCGTTGTAAGCGCCCATAATTTGCTTGTACAGTTCGTAGCTGGTGGTGCGGTCTTTGGCGGTGCGCCAGAAGAAACGCGAGTTTCTCGTAATAGTATTCTTTCCAGGCACCAATTTATAAAGGAAATAGTCCAGCTCGACGAAATCATAGTTGGCATCATTGATGTAGACTTCGTTGCCAAGAGTATCGTATTTAGGACCCAAAAACACTCGAACGACGGCATCGTAGCTTCCAGACGAAGAGACGTCGATCTTCACGTCGAACGGTTTGTGGTTGAGGCGCGGTTGACGAGCGTAAAATCGAGAATACTTCTCGCTATTGTATAGCTGCTCTTTCGTCAAGTAGATACTATTAGTGATGTCGTAGTCGTAATTATCAAAGTAGGTAGCCAGTTTGTCGACTTCGACGTTCTCGATGCGCACCCCCTCGAAGTAGAGATCCTTCTGGCTGTAGTAGCTGACTTTCTGTTTGTACACAATGAAGTAGCGGATTATTCTCTTGTAGAGCTGCCAGAATAGTGGATCTCGGAGGCTCGTCTCGTATTGTTCTAAGGCGGACGGTGCGACGTAATAACTGCAAAAAAACGATAATTTGAGTATATAAAATAATTGTCTTTTTTTTCTGGTACCGTGTCCGATAATGCACATAAGCAACCTCCTATTCCAGTCCATTGTAATGGTTCGAATGGAAGTAATAGTACAGATTTGAAGTAGGTTAGAGAATGCTTATATACTGATCCTGGTAAAAGAATAGAAACTTTTTTTAAGGCTTCCCTGGAAGAACCGGCTAGGGGTGTTATCTATTCTTATGTGATTTCATCATCGCAACGGTCGGATATAACTCGCTTCACTTTCGAAGAAATATGTTAATACTTTAACAAGTATTTAAACTGCTAAGAAGAGTAGTGATTAACCCAACCATCCTAAGGAAAGTTCGTTTCTACACACCCGATGACTACTTGAGAGGGATGGGACATGAACTAGTCGCTAGGCCATAATATGCTCCCATTAACATAATTCAGGTGGGGATAGTTGCTCGAGCTAGTAGTTGACACTTAAACGGTTGAGTTGAGTATCACATACAACCGATAGATCAGTACTTCAATTTACATATATATATAAAAGCAATTCCACTAAATGTAAGGTCATAGTGCTCGGATGAAAATATTTTGTGTAATATTATTATTTTCGTAGTTAAATCTTCTTATAATTTGATTTAGGCAAATAATTAAATGTAAGCTTTAATTTTGTCTATTGTAGATAAATAAAAAAAGACTGCGGTTTTCACCTTCCCGGCCTAGAAGTCCTGGAATCCCTCGCTTCCTGCTTACGAGGTATGACTGGTAACAAGTCGAGATCACTTGCGTGAGCCTCTATCTATTGTAATTAATTACAATCCGTGGCGTGTTTTACCCTCTGTCATTGGAATATGTTGTTACTTCAAAGGTAGATGATACCAGATAAATATCTACTATTCATCTTAGGAAAACTTTGATTCCAGACTCCCCTGATAATCCGTCAGTCTGTTTTGTCAGAGTCCACAGCCCGAGGCTCGTCAAGGAAAATAATCCTTTGCTTCAATTCACCCCTTCTAGAAGGTTCCCGGATGGAAACTGAATCATAAGTTAAGACCTGGAATCTCCACCGTTCCAAGATCAGAGCAGAGAGGGCTTGGCCGTGTGACAACCTGACAGCGTAGACGGTATCTCACATTTTCAATTACTGCATCGCTATTGAAAAGAGAAGAAGTGGGTGTAGTATGCTCATGGGAACATGGCAACATTGCTCTTGGGAACTACGCAGAGTTGATGAAGAATAAAATAACACCTGAAGCATTAGTCAAATATGTGAAGTTTGTAATGTCCTGAATAATACTTTTTAATTATGGAAATAACGTTATTGATAGTCATATAGTTAAGCTATTACACCAGTATTTTTGTTAATGTTTGCTATTGCCGTAAATTGTAAATGTTCATATATTTTTATTATACTCACCCTTGAAATGGTTCAAAAGAAAATATTTAACAAAAAATATCTAGCTAAGATAAACTTACTCATTGATAGGATCACGCGATGCTCCTAATAATACACGTGCAATGACTTCGTAATATCTGTACACTTGCTGATTGACGTAGTCCATGATATCAGGGTTCTCCTGGACCAACATGCCGAGAACGTCCACCGTTTTGGGGTCTTGCATATAGTACTTAGCTCCATCCTTCTGCAATTCGCAAATAAATCATTAATAGAAAATATGTGGAAGCTTCAGATCATTTTTAACATACCGTTGTTAAAAATCCGCCATTGATTACATTCATGAAGAGATTCTCATAATATTCCACATCTTTAAGATCGTACAAGTTCTCCTCATTGAAAATGTTGTAGTAGTTGCTGCGCGACGGGAAGTCGAGACCGTTGGCGTATCTAAGAGAGGGATAGTATCCCGTCTTAATTGGGGACAGCCAGGAGTAAGTAGGAATTTCGCCGAAGCCATTGGATAGCCTTTCGAGGTAGTAGCGGGCCAAGAGTTGCTGGTAAAAGTAATAGTACAGTTCCCCGCGACGGTCGTTTTTGAGTCCATACTGCTCTCCGCCCATCCAAAATGGATAGTCCAAATGGAAGTAATAGTAGTAGGCATTCAAACCGATGTCCTCAGTGAAGTAAGAAAGGCGTTGTTCACGGTTGTACTGCACGTACCATCCAGAATAGTTTGCGTTCAAATAATAGTTGTTATCCTTATACTCGACGTAATACTTCGCGTACTCAGGATTAAGCAGGCCGTTCTGCATCTTGATGCGCGAAGCGGTCTCAATGACATCATTGCTGACGAAGTAGTAAGGGTACATCTCGTAGATCGGTGGCAGGACGATTCCTTGGCAATCCTTGCGATGCAGAACTGCCACGCTGAAAGAGTAGATGAACATCCCCTCGTTGATGTACTGGCGAGCCCAGGACGCGAACCTATAGAAAGTCTCGAAATTCTTGGCGTAGTAAAACACGTGGAAGAGGGCGATTGCCTCTTCGCGCTGAGTCCTGTAGAATACGGAGAAGATTCTATCCCTAGGCAGGTAGCCGTTGTTGTAGAGCTCTAGGAATTCTTGAACTGCTTGAACGTTCTGTTGAAGTAAAAATTAGGTAATGAAAAAAAAGATAAGTGAACACTGACGTTTTTGCACATTTCATTGATTTTGAAAGAGTATTTAAAGAGAAACTTCTAGACTTCCTAAAGAAAGATAGTATAAATACAATATTTTGATTACCCACAAAGCACAAGATGTTTTTCTGAGGCCGAAAATTTTGTAGAATTACGAATCACCCATCCAAGTACTGACCACCCCCAAAGCTGCTCAACTTCGGTAGGAAATCGGAACCGGTGATTCAAGTTGGATAATGATGCTACGATAACCATATCATTGCAATTACTGGAGACAAAGTACTAGAAACTGATTGTATCGAACCGTAACGGATATTTTAAGAGGAGTACATCGAATATGAATGTAGTTGCTTAAGTATGAACAAGTTTCGAAATTTCTTGTATGTTATTGTTCGACTTTATAATTTTTTTTTTATTCAACCTTGTCTTGGAAACAATGACATTTGTGGAGAAATGTTTGAGCAACGGCAACCCTAAACTGTTACGCGTTCAGTCTAAACTAATCACAGAGCTCGTGGGATTGTCACATACTCCAATTCAGTCAGCCATTGCTGTAGCAAAGTATATGAGACAATCGTTTGGAAGTATACATCCAAGCAAACCATATGAGGAGAAGGCCCCTTAATAAGAACAAAAAGATTCTTACATTGTAGTTGTCGAGATCCGTTTGAAGATTATATTCACTAGCATATTTCTGAATATCTGGATATTGGTTCGGCTGCGAGACACGATCCAACAATTCGAAGACAGCTTTTTGGCGGTAAAGAAAGTCCTTATCAGCTGCAATAGAAAAGATAATATTTATAATAGTACTTTCGATATGCATATA
>JAOPUG010000033.1:531093-545412 GCA_027564375.1 Micropterix facetella | reverse complement strand
TTTTTATTTAGCTCATATTCTGTAAGTAATTCTCAATTCTAGCGCTTGTAATGTCATCACGTAGTCTTTATACGACCCATATACAGAGTAGTTAATATGGGGAGTTTTGTGATCGTGCGAAAAATCTATATCGACTTTTAGGATCTTCAGGTTTTAGGATTCCAAATAAGTTGTTTTAAAGAACTGTGTGTCCGGTGTCCGTTGTCCGCACCATCACGAGACAGCACACACAGACAAATCTACTACACTGTTTTGGTAAATATTTGATATGTACGGTTCTTTTAGGTGTATCTCGTTGTCGTTTGAGACATAAAATTAAGGGTAGCTGCCATATAGTTTTTCTTAAAAATAGCTTTAAGAATTTTGATGAAAATTTGTTTAAACGTAGTGTTTATACATACTGATTGAACGCCCTTAAAGGTTTTCGTATTTGTAGTTTTTTTTTTCAATCTATATACATACTCCCATATTGGCCATTTGTCGTAAAATGTAGAATCAATGCTAAAAAACCCTAAAAACTTAGTAAAACCGGGGGCGTTGTTCCTCATTGGAAACTCGCTTTCACGCCTTTATTATTTGTGTTATTTAATGTACATTACATAATGTTTCACCTTAATATCCTCCATACAAATAAATGAAAATAAAATGGATGTCGGAAAGGTGAGCGATTTTGCGGTCGCCCTGTGCGCGCCCAACTGGGGGAGTAACCGATCATATTATGCGGCTAAAGGACTCCTTTGATGTTCGCCGACACCAACATCACCGCGCGGGCGACCGCTCACGCGTTCGTACACGCACACACAAGCGGCGGAGGTGAGACTCATAAATATCTCAAGCTAAGCATTGAAGAAAGGAATGGAAATTTAATCCCTGCTGGCCCCGGAGAAACAAGCAATCCAATGGGGTTTAATGTGTTCCATTCAGGTTATAGGTCGCCCGGGCGCGGTGAGTGTTCTTAAAGTAAAAGGTAATTCAGAAAATACTGCATGTTAATTCTTCGGAAAATAATGTGGTCATACTGTAAAATTTTGAATCTGATTTTTTTTAACTTGATAGATTAATGACTTTGTGGTACGCCATGGCAGCAAAGTGGAAGTGTTCAACCTCGAATATCTAAGAAATTTGGACACAAATCAAAATACAAGATATAGGGAAAGTTAATACTAAAACATTGTCACAGATTGGTTGAATTTTAACTGTATTAAAGCATATACATTTCCATGTTTTTGCCTTGTCTACCTATGTTAGATTGAAAAATGATAATCGGCTAATGTTATCGTTTATCTCGCCAGGAGTTAGCTCGGATATTTAATAGCTAGCACCTAGCAGCTATTTGAGCATAGAACAACGACAAAAGTCTTGAAAATACTGCATTAAACGAAAACCTAGTAGGTATGGTTAAAACATGAATAACGAAGTGCACACATGAAGTCTCACTTTTTAATGAAGAGATTCGAAATTTAAAAGAAGTTGGAAGAAAGAAGCGACAGTTACAACTTCGCTGAAACCTCGGGTGTTACAAACTTTACGCGGTAAATTCGGTTCATCTTATTCAAAGTTAATCTGAAAAAAGGGCATAAAGAAAATCCTATTATTGTAATTGAATAAATACAACAGTTAAAATCCTCCACTAAAGATTCTTCAATGGAAATGACAAGGAATTTTGCACTTTCCTAAGATTCCTCGCATATGGGAACTACAGTAGATTTTGTCGCATAAGATCAACAAGGGATGCAATATATTACCTCTAATACTTAAGTCGATAAGGCTACATATTTTAGAATGTGTCTAAAAATACTAGAGCTCTGCAGCTTGGCAAACGAAGTGTGGAATCGAGGTGAGGATTCAGGAGATACAATTAATTGGAATTAAGAAGCCAAGGGACCTTATAATGTAATATGTGAAGCATAGATAGATCCTTGACAGGATAAAATTATTATGCAATAAGATTAAGAAATTTGAATACTTGGTATATTAGGATAAACCTAAGGATGCTTAAGATTTCTAGAATAGGATAAAGTTCGAAACGAATTGGTACAAAATTCACAAAGGATAGGAAAAATAATAAAATTGAAGTTGCTCACGAGAAACAAACAATGCAAACTTTCAAGTTCTGGCCACGTTATGATGAGAGTCAGTAAATTGAAAAAGAATCTCAGAAAATGAGAGCAAGAATTCTTGTTCACTGCAGCTCTGCCTAAAGTGACAATGACGTCAATATCCAAAGAATAGAAGAAGAAACATTTCTAATTTCCATCCTTTGTCCCCCCACAAGGCAAATCGAGCCTTTATTACTTACTAATGATAAATCAACAAATTTATCGTCCGACATATTAATCCGTGAGTTAAATTGGTCGATGCGCGCGCATGTCCATTGAGGGGGGGGGGGGGAGTGTTTTAAAGTGCATTATTCTCGGTGGCCCGGGGCCAGATCTGTCACTGCCTGCGCAGCCGCCCGAGCGCGCCCGACCAGACCCGAAGGTGCCCGAGCGGACCCGCCTTCGACGTGATCTGTTCGATGATGTTATTGCGGCCGCAGGCGATCGTCCCTCTCGATCGCACGTCGTTCATCTCTCACTCGCATGAAGCAACATAGACGAGTGTGTAAAATAGCTGTTACAAAATAGGGTCTCGAAGTGGTTCGAGAGAGGTGATTAAGATGACCTCAAAAGCTTAGATATTTAACAGGTGTTTATATCAAAGTAGACAAAGATCGGATATAAAGAAGAATCAGGGTTGGTGGTATATCTTCTGTACAACTCGGATGTAACAACAATATTGTAATACTACAAGCAGTATAAGATTGGTTGCCTCAAATACAGAAAACTAGAGCTAGCAACTACGCAGAACTAGAAGTAAGAAAATACTACATTCTCTCTCCTAAACTTTTCACAGATGCCTTGAAAATGATTGCGTAATTCAAGACTATATTAGTCTCCAAAGAGACCTTGAGAGTTTACGCTTATATTCCGATAAATATAACCTCATCCTTAGCAGTGATAAATGCAAACACATCACATTACCTAAACATAAAAAAGATTTCCCAGCGACAATAAAAATTACCAGCGCCAATAACACAACTAAAGAGGTGAAAGTAAGTTTGATCGCTGCAAAAAGGTGTTATTTCGGTCTACAATCTCAAATACAATCCCGTCTGATATCCTGGAGGACGAAGGCAACCCTCTTCAAGATGCTCATCATGCCAGTCCTAACTTATGCTTCGGAAATATGAACTATTACCAAAGCGAATGAAAATGAACTAGATGTCATTGAACGCAATATACTCCACGGGATCTTCCTCTAGGGAATGGAAAAAGATTCTTGACAAAGCCAAGAGTTACAATGAGTAGTAGCGTTAATGACAACGATTCAATATGTTTAGCTGTTATCGAGGAAACTAAAGCATTCATCATAAAAGTAGAGTTTCTTTTCCCGTCGATTATTATGAATATCTAAAAGCCATGCTCCTAGATTCTAGTGACATGTTCCTCTGGGTAAACTTTTCGAAAACAAAAGGACCAAATATTAAAAGAACATGTCATATATAACCTCCCGCAGAGACCAATTCATCATAAAGTAAACCTTTGCGAGGTATTAGAAATATATACATATTAGGTTGTCGTTTATTTAAAACTCACCAATTTGAACTTGGATAACTTCGTGTTGAATTTGGATAAGTAATACTTTCATGTGTGCAGTCATATAAAAGTTAAAAATTGACGTTTTTTCTAATATTAGGCCCTGGGCCGGTATCATTATTTTTTTTCCTTTGTGTTGGGGCTGTTCTAAGGTTTTCTGCACTTTGTATCACTGGAATCATCTCTGGTCTATTGTGAACGTCACCTACTATATTTTCGTGCTTAGATTCAAGTTAGTTAGGAACTGCAACATGCTTTTGGCACTGGATGATTTTACTTCTTCAGGTTGGAGGTAGTATAGTTACCCAGAGCCAGATGAATGTTTCTTTGACACATTTGTGAACCACATTCGCAAATGAGGTGCAGGGGAGTTTCGTCTGCTTTTTGGCAGATCATGCACTTTCTTGGTGTCCCAAAGTCTGAGGTTGAATATGTGTTTGTTCATGCCACGATGTCCTGTGCATGCTTTCGTCCCTTTGCGTAGGCTATTCCTACATAGTCCTAAAGCCTCGTGGGTAGTCTTACGGTCGTAAGCTTTGATTAGCGTTTTGGAATGATTAAAGCCTGGCGTGCTATTCCAATTGCTACTAAATAGATGTTTTTGAGCATTTGATTTGCTAGGGTTTTTGGTACGCCACAGCATAATTTAGGGCCGTATAGCGATCCTTTTGCTCCCGCCTTTGCATGTGCTGGTAACATTCATTACAGCTTGTTGTATTCTGATACAATGCAGTTAACGCAAATATGTACCTACTGTCAAGAACTGCATACAATGATGGAGACGCTCGTTATTTAACAACTGATTCTGGTCAATCGCTCTTCGCCACTGCTTCTGCACCAAAACGCATAAAGCATATTTTGATTACCTACTGTCTACGAGAGTTTTATAGCGGAGGCATTTGCTAAATCCCATTAAATTGACAAATCTGTTTAAATATAAGTGATCAATATTTCGATATATTAAATACATATTATTCACATATTTTTCTTTCTTAAACTTCTTTACAAAATGACAACTTCTTTACATAGGTACCTTAATAGGTATCTACGTAGGTATAACATGTTTACATAACTAGACAAAAAAAAGTTACTGGAGACTGGAGGACACAATGCCTAGAGACAACCATCGAGATGGAGCAAGTAAGACCTATGTCGTTGTCCAGGTTATTATGAGATAATATTCGGTAAAATAAATCATAATTTTGGTCGTATGATAAATGAAACTTTTCAAAAAAACAAGCGATCTCAAGTGACAAACTGCAATTTAATCGGCAAACGTTCCCCACCGTATGTTTCCATATAAAAATGGAGGCGCGAACGTGCCGGAATGCGAACAGTTCGCGGTCGGCCCTCGGATATTACCCGAAAGGCGAAACCCCAGTATAATATAGCCAACTCAATATAGAGCGGTGGTCGGCGTGGTATGACGTGCCTCTAGGTGTGGAGACGATGTGCATCGATGACCGCCGATCTGTCGATAAACCACCTTCAAGCATTCTGATAACACTTCATTACAAGAGCGTTCGTATGGTGAGATCGCAGGATCTTGATATTTTTGATTATTTAAAAAGTGTTATATAATAATCTGTGAGAGTAACATAATTATTATTATTGTGATCATTATAATTATATTATATTAGCTACGCGCCGCGGTTTCACCTACGTGAAATATATAATACAAACAAACAAATGTAACCTCTTTATAATATTAGTATAGATCGATATAGTTTAGGAATTATTTTCAATTTTTATTATCTCCTAAACTCTGCGACCAATTAACATGCTGTAAAGGGCAAATTTTATCTTCGGGAAATTTCCCAGCTGATAAAATAATAATAAGTACACTAAAATATCATGTTATAATTTATCAATTTTTTTTAACATTAAAAATCGTTATTGTGGCTTAAATAGAAAGCTAGGTGTATCGTGTCGCTAACTTTTTTTAGATCTACCTACTGATGACTAATATTTTTGTAGTACCTACATTATTTTAACAAAATATCTCCGACCACGCCGATAAAGTAATGGTTTTTCTTCCGACTTGATTGACAAATATTGATATGATTCGAACAATATGATTCGAACTGAAAACTTATTTTATCAAAATAAAATAAGAGCATCTTGTGCAGAGGAAAGGATATCCGGACCTAATATGGTACCTAACGTGATCTTACAATAGGCGATGAATATCAAAAGTATACGCTGATATTTTGAGCTGAAATTACCAAAGGTATGGCAATTCTATTTTATAAGGTATCGGGTAGTAGAGAGGAGGCCAATTTTGTTGAGTTATATTTTGTGCCAATGGCGGTAAAATAAGATTTAGGTGGGTTTAGATGGAGCCCAGGTATTTTTGGCCACTTTCCTATACTGCTTAAGTCTCTATTAACCATTTCCAACTTATAGGTATGTGTATGTCCCAGACGCTGTTAGACTATTGAGAAATTATGTCCCATAAAAATTTCTTTCATGGCGATCACCGGAGTTTTACCTATAATTTAGGGCATACTGACCCCTTCCCATTCGCACTTTCATTATTTACATCAAAAAGGCGGTCAGCTTTCCACTTGACTCTCTTACACTTAGAAATAAAAATATTCTTATAATGCCGTTGAACAAATGTTTCACTAAACGCGTTTAACAACCGTTTAGCGTCCGTACAACTAAGCTGAGAAATAAATTTATTCTAAGTTTTGTTTAACTAGAGAACCAATTCAGAGATAAGGTAGACTTTTTAACTAAGCCGATTTTTGTCAAGCGGTGGACGGGTGTTGATTGCATTCGAGTCGACTTTGTTTTCATTCTACTAATTATGATGGTGACATTATATTGCTTTAGATGTTGAAATATACCTATATGCTACTTTATAAATAGGCATTATATGATACAATATTTTATTTATTACAAATTAATGCAAAAGTCGAAATTTTAAGTCGACTCGAGAATCGCTCTTAAGTCGACGGTATTTCTTGATTTGCACATCGCTACAAAAAAGAAAGCAACGCCATTTGTCAGTGTCATATCACAACGCTAGGGGGAAATAGTTCCGCCTGTTGGATCTCCAAGCAAATCTTTCCTGAACCAGTCCGCAATTGCTAGAACGTATGCCTTCGTAAATCGGTATTCCAGTTTAAAATTTACATCGTCGAGAACAAAGAGATTCAATCGCGATTGATAGTTCTTCCGACGACTCAGAAGCCTATTTGCCGAACTCGACGGCCAACAGCCTATCCATGACTTCCAAGTCCTCCATATCTCTAACTTGTTTCAGCGTATCGCGAAATTCTTCCTTATCGTTTGATTTTAAGGATTGAATTTATCGGAGATCTGATAGATCGCAATGAAAAGGTTACGGTTACGTTCAAACCCGAACGCATCCAAACAAACGTCAAAATAAATTCACCTAAAACGCCCTTAAATGAGCATCGTCTGGTGGTTAACGATCAACAGCTGGTCAAGATTTGGTTAGCTTAAAATGCGTTTATTTCTCACATTATTTTTTAAACCGCCGTTTTACTCGTTGTTTAAACCTAAAATGCGTTTATTTCTAAGGCTATGTGTTTATGCCAGTTAGCGAAAGTGACGCGCATGAAGTGGCAGACATTGCTACTGCGCAACAAAAAATAGAAAAAAATAGTCTTTTTGTTTATACATTAGGTGAGCGATATTGTAATATTGTTACACAGATGATAAATATATTCTATAATAATAAATTATCAAAAAAACCTTAGTAATTTAGTCAATATTTACGTGATAAATATATTTGGAAAGTATTTTCCCTTCAGACCTTTTTTATGTTTTTATTATGTCTCATCCTTCCATTGATGGTTATATTACCTACCTATACTCATATTTTTACCTTTATTTATATATTTTTATTTGTGTGTTGAGTATCTTTAAAAAAACGATGTTTTTTTATTATATATCTAATATTGTTTTAATGGACCTTAAATCAAGACTGATGGGACATATACACCCATATGATAAAAGATGTACTCAGTTAACAAGAATTAAAAATACATTTTCATAACCCTTTACACTACTGCTCTTATTATCTTCATTATATGCATAAAGCCTAAATTTGTTTACACTCCGGGAGCGACATAGTATTGCCGGATCGAAAGGGTTAAAAAGTTTCATTACATTATGGGGAAACAGAGGTTCTAAGGTGAAATATACTTATGTATCGTCAATGTCGTTGCTGCAAGAAGCGAAGAATTTTCCGGTATTTTGAAAGATCTAGCTATATCACTCCAGCCATAATATCGGTCCACGTTGACCTCAGAGATTTGGAAGTGTTGCGATCGGCGCTCCTTTGATGTCTGAGCAGGACGGGCCCAGGGCCGACGTGGGGCCTCGCGGGGGGCCCGGGGCCGGGGGACAGGGCCTGCCCGATGGACGGCGGGCCTTTATAAGTTGACTGGGATGGGGATTAGCCCGACCGCGACAGCTCGTCTTGTCTCCTCGCCATCCTCACCATTATGTAACTCTTTAAATCCGCGACTGCGAGAACTCTTTATAAGTGCATCACGTCTTGTATTGTTGTAATGACGTACGCAATTAACAACAGAAAAAGTAAATAGTCCGCCAAGGCTAGGGCTAACTCTTATTTAATTCTACTCCAGTGGCACAAAGCTACCTCGATGGTCAAATCCCAGAAGAAAACGCTAAATTCGAAAGGGTAAGGTCCTTACGCGTGGGATCGACGACTATGTAAAACATATTTTTTACCTCTATTATACCAATAATAGTCGTAATATCTATTATGGGGTTAACCTATTAGGGGGGCCACCTTAATACGAGTCGTGGCTCTTCATACCTATGCCGTATTGGAAAGCACATTCTCATAATGGTGAATTTTCTATAAATAGTACAGTTTTATAGAAGGAGATGTATTCTTTGATCTTGTTTTAAACCAGTCCATATCTTCGTTTGACATTTGCAATATTGCAAAGGTGACTTACTTTGCAATATTTCAGATACGAGCTCACTATCATTTGCAGCCCTGAAAATCTTACAAATGGTCTCTAGGTCAGCTGTGGATTCAAGATTCACGATGTTACCAAATGAGGCACATTCTTTCTTATCTGAAACTTGAACCGTGAATGGCAGCTCTTACGCATATTTTATGTGAACATCTCTCCCTAATCTACCTAGAATACGTAATTGTGTGACATATCCGCTGGTATGGGTAGGCTAACAGAAGTGGGTGCATATGGTTATGGCTGGATTGATGATGCTACCAAGCTTGTTCCTAATTGTTATTTATTTAAACATCCTGAAGGCAGAAGGTTATATTTCAACCATTTATATCACTGAAATGTGGTTTAGGTTTACATGCCTGCAAAGTGGAACTACATTGTTGTGTACGTCTGCTGTTAGTGAATTTCGAAATTATATCGAACGATTTTACCTAGTAAATAAAACATGTTCTGCAGTATCTTCATGTGAGTGAAGAATTATGGCGATTGTCTATTAATACAGGAATACGTGAATCATTTTACGTATAAACTTTTTGTAAACGTAGCTAAATGCCATACAATCTCATTCACGCGAAATATTAATGTTATTCGATGTAATTATAAAATTGGTAATAATGCCATAATTAAAGTAGCTCTAGTACCTGATCTAGGAGTTATCTTCGATTGCAAGCTTTTATTGGATGAACATATGGACTCAGTAGTCAGCAAAGCCTACAGACTCCTTCGTTTTAATATGAGAATTTGTAGATCTTTTAATAATATACTTTCTTTGAGGACGGTTTGTGTCGCATACCTACGTAGCTTGCTTAAATACGCTTCTAGCATTTGGTCTCCGAAATATACCGCATACAAGTTGATGATTGAGAGCATTCAAAATAGGTTTATTTGTTATCTAAATTTCCGCTCATTTTCCACCAGCAATGTCATGCGATGAAGGATTGCAACCCTATGGTTTAGAGACATTTGAGGACATGTGGCTTTTATATAAAATAATAAATTCTGGGATGAATAGTCCCAGAATTTATTATTTCTCCTGAGTAGGGTGAGGATACGAGCGCCTTCCTGACTCATTTAACTTTTCACATAACAAGGTGCAACACAAACTATTGTACCAATTTGTTATGGTGCATGCGTACAATATAGATTTTAAAGAAATAGACACATTTAACCAACTCATTAATAGAGCCTTCATTAAGGAGGTACGAGAAAAGCTAGAGATAAAATTGAATTGAGTTATCATCAAGCGTTTTCAAATTCACTCATGCACAAACACCATACAGATACGCACACACACACGCACATTTACTCTGAACACCTTATTGCCCATAACTTCGATTAGATTACTGACAAGATTCATATAGAAAGGGTCTTAAATCTTCAGCGAATTTAAGTCATGTTATCCCAGCTATTGAAGAAGCTGTTCATCTTTTCAATAATTTGCATTGCTATACAAGTCATCTATAATTAATGCAAATAATACAGTTTCATCGACTAAAATAATTTCATTTTCTTGATGCTTATTCCCTAACTTTTTATCATGATCCATAATCAACATCTAATGTTAATTATAATCAGTAACTCTTTACCATATGCATAAGCGACCCCCCATTTTTTGATACTGTATTATATAAAGACCCGATGGATATTAAAATGAGCAACAGCTATTAGAGAGCTAATGCTGCGATTGAATAATTTGTCGCTGGGGCGGCCAACTCTTGTCAGCCATACGCTTTGTCATATTTTCCTTCTTACAGAGCAAATCGTTGGGATGCCAGTTGGCAAGCATTTCAGCTTAGAAGATCTGTTTTTTTTTTCAGGTTCTGCAAAAAAAATCTGAGTGCCATTGTTTATATTTTCATCCTGATATGGATCTCCGCTTGTTCAATAGATGAGTTATTATTTTATTAATGAATATCATCCAATTTGTAACTTTAGCATTGCCTTAATCTTGATTTATTTGTTATAGTTCTAGTCATAGCTTTTCATTTGTTGGTATTAGTCTACCTATGCCTATATATTTCTTTCTTATCATATTACTATTATATAAAATTGGTATTTTCCCATGTGTTCATTGTTATCATATCTTGTTTCGTTAATGTTATCTACCGAGCCAACAACGTTATACTTATGATTTCCTATCAAGTCTTCTTCTAGTCCTGTTTGGTTTTATTTGAGTGATGCAGTTCTCCCATTTCGTCTATTTTTGTTCTCTTGTAACGGTTGGTAACCATTCAAAAAAATCCATGCATCACAATACACGCTTGTGTGGTCTAAATGAAGATTATGTAATGCCAACGCGGACAAGACATGCTGACAGTGCTTTAGCTTCGTACCTGTCAGACTTTGAAACTCATTGTTTGCCCGCAAATGATTTGAAAGCCGGTTCTTTGAACATCTTGCAATTCCTACAGTAGTCTATCCGTTCTGGTTCAACTTATTGCAGTCGATTTTAGTAGTCATTTTAGTTACCATATCCTGGTCAAAACTTATGTTGACTTCTATTTCGATGCTTGCTTGTTGCAGCTTGCAACAAAAGACCAGTGATTAAGAAGCGGTCGAGGGAACAAAGGATTTGTGCCTTTTGCGGGAAGCATTGCGGTCGTTTCCGCTCGTATTGTCGTGTAGAAATACGCCGCTACGGCGTTGTCAAGAACAACGTAGCCATAACATGGAGGACAAAAGTACAAGTACCCAAATATAGCTTAAGTACCGACTTGAAAACACGCTACTGGTGTTAAAGATATTAACCTAAACTCTAAATTTTACTAATTCATGGATTCTCAGATCGTGCAGTTAAAGATATGTGTATGTACCTATGGTCAACTAAATCTCGCTATATCAATTGTTTACAAGCCATGCTCTCAAAATAAATCAGTACTATTAATGTTACATAGGTTGGCTTCTATAGAGTTTCTAAAGTCGGAAGCAATGATAAATTGTTAAGTCTTCACTTTGAAGTTTTAGACCTAATATTTTTATTCAAATAAAAAAATATATATTCACTCTTATCACCGATGCTTTATTGTGATGTTAATGACAGTTGACAAAGGCAGGAATCAATAAATGTTCTGAAAGGTCCTACAACGCCTCTTCGGAGTTAAATTTAATGCACTATAAAAAGTATACAAATTTCGAAAAAGTGGAATTCTGCTGGAATACCTAAGGTTTGGCAAGTACGGTGGGGTGATGAAATCTCCACTCGTAACTCCTGCAACTTTGTAACTGCTGTGACACGTGTGATCGTGCGTTGTAGTACAAAAGCAGTGGCGAAGAACGAGTGACCAGGTTCAGTTGTTTAAAATCACGAGCTTCCCCATTATTGACAGTACACATTTGCGTTCTGTTGTGCCAGTCTGCATCAACTTTGGGGCCTAATGGAGTAATGTAGCTCGGGTATTAATGGCCAACTCTGTTATCATGGTCGGCCCGACTCACGGTTCCCGGCAGCCTCCCCGAAACGGGAATAAATCGGTGAAACTGCAATGCACTATACGGCTAATCTGTGGGAAAATCTCGGGCAGCCCTGGATGTCTGTGCTCTGGACGGTTTGCTGGTATTTCAGGAAGAGGCACGACCCTGTGTATCTCGGATATATGCTGTGACATGGTCAGATCTTCTCTCTGTATCCCGGTAATGCGGTGCCATGCGGCCGAAAACTTCGGACGGATGGATATCTGATGCATCCCGGTTTGCCGGCCTTTGCTCAACAACGAATAGTCGGGCGAGGTTGGAAGCGTAATGTGACTTAAGAAAACGGGGGTAGGTAGATACCTTATGCTATCTATCCTTAGAAACAGGGGTCTAATGGGGTCATACAGCTCGGGTCCTAATGGCCAACTCTGTCTATCATGGTCGTCCCGATTCACGGCTCAGCTCCCATCCGATAGCCTCATCAAAGAGGGACGAAATCGGCGAACCCACTGTGCATGGCGGCTGATCTGGGGGAAGACCTCGGACGACCCTGGATGTCTGAGCACTGGTCGGCATGCCGGCCTTTGCTTGACAACCTTCCTGAAGGGGGATCCCGTGTAGCTTGGTAATGCGATGACATGGTCTGAGCCCAGCGTATCCCGGTAATGCGTTATATGCACTCTGTGAAAACTTCGGATGGTTGGTTGTTTGATGCACTGGTCTGCCGGCCTTTGGGGATAGTTTGATACTTGAAGTTATCTATCCTTAAAAACGATACGTTAACCACCAGATATCGGGTGGCAAGCCGAGTAAAGGGCGCCTCGAATCGGCGACATGTTCCAGTGAGGAATTGCCGCTTACATATAGTAGAAGAACGCGCAAGCGACTTCGAATCTGCCACCAGACCGTAGGTCGAGGAAATCTGACCACGTCTGAGTGTGAGGGGGCGAGGATTCTCCACTTTGCTTGAAAATTTCTAGTGCATCGTTCCGAGGAGTTGGACTCCCACGGGGTGTGGCGGAGCTTGGTACGTAGATTGTTTTGGTCAACATCCGTTCGTTCATTTCAGAGCGACAAGACGACAATTTTCGTTATAACGCTCGGAGACTTTGCCGTACACGGTAAGCAACTTACAACATGTCGGCCTACCCTTAGACAGTGGCTCGGTGCAAATGATGTTGATATCGCCAAGGATGTCAGGTCAGGGTTAAACATATGGCATTTAAGCAACGACCACAATTGTGTCAGCAAAAGATAATAACTCCGCTGTTTCAAACTATTATATCCAACCACTAACAAAATAAATATTTTTGCGTCATCCAGGATATAATCTGAACTCTCGATTGTATAGACGCATATTAAATGCCATATTGACCTTTTCTCTCGGTAAATATATCGGACTTCTTGGGGGGGGGGGGCATACATTGCATATAAACCCCAGCTTACTCCTGATAAGTGCATCTTCGCTTATTCGAACGGGCTTCGCACTTAAGAAATTATGAATACTTCATATCCGATCCGGCAACCACACAGGAAAGTTCTCTCCGGCATGGCTTGATAAAGTGATAGCGGGCAATGCCCCAAGCATCTACCTGTTTTTCGTGGCGAAATTAACTGTGCCCGAAATAGGGTTCATTAATTACCTAGAGTATAAGATGTCTTTTGTTGGAGCGGTTAGGTAGCGAAACCCAATTAGCCTGCCGTGGAGCAGAGCGAAGGCCGACTCGATAATACCGCGTTTAGATGATAATTGACTTTGATATCAAGCTGAGAAATGGAGCTACCGACAGCTTTGACTCCGCCGCTTCTCTTTTCATATCGAATTATTGGTGAGGGATCGATTGACTGTCAAGTGACACGTGGAGACGTGACACGAACGATGCGCAGGCGCAGGTGAAGAGGTCACTCAGAAAGGTTTGAGGAATATAACCGCATCACAAAACGAATACGTGGTTTGCACAAAATTAATCATTTTCACTTGTTTTACCTAGAAATTTTATAGGAATAGTTATATAATGAACTAAATTTTCAGGTAAGAAGAGGTTTAATTAATGCTCTTTAGATCTTCAGGTATTTTATTACATACGTGGATAAATACCTATAAAAACGGGCCAAATTTCAATTTTAAAACTGGCGCAGGAGGAAAATCCAAACTTCGGCCCATATGATTATTTTCTTGTATGTATGTATACTATATTAAAATGTTCAGGATAATTTAAAATACCTACCTGAGCTGAGCACGTAAACCACGAGAGATCCATTGTGCCACTCCTGTAATGACTCACTCA
>JAOPUG010000033.1:276460-295399 GCA_027564375.1 Micropterix facetella | reverse complement strand
GTGTTGAGGGTCAGAGTGGCTACTCTGTTTGATAGCATGCTGTGTATCCATCTGGTGGTGGTTTCGTCTACTCCCTTTGATTTCATGCCATTGAGTATGGTCTCTGTGGGCGTATTGTCGAAAGCACCCTCTACATCAAGGAACGCACATAGAGCGGTTTGCTTTTCCTCTAGGGTTTTCTGCACCTTATCAACCAGGTCAAGTAGGGCAGTCTCCGTAGATTTTCCCTTTTGGTAAGCATGTTGGTTTACACTTAGTGGTCTATCCACCAGGTATTTCGCTCTAATGTGCTGATCAATGATTCTTTCCATCGTTTTGAGTAGGAACGATGTTAGACTAATAGGTCTGAAGGATTTAGGTTGTGAATAGTCCTTTTTCCCTGCTTTTGGTATGAAGCGTACCTTGACCCTAGTCCATTGGTCTGGTATAGTTCCCATCGCAAAGCTTGCTCGGAATATTCTGACCAGATGCGGGAGGAGGAGGTCCTGTCCTTGCTGTAAAAGTGCTGGAAACACTCCGTCTTCTCCTGCTGATTTAAATGGTTTAAATTTATCCAATGCCCATTTAATTAGATACGAGTACATAGATACGAGTCCCTCTTTTTTCTTTTATTTTGCCCCTCTCATACTACAATATGTAATAGTTCAATTTCCATACGCAGGTGTCCAAGTTTAACAGGTTCTGTTTGTTTGGAATTTAAAACTATTCAGTTGGGTGTGAACTCTATTACTTCAGAGAATATTGAAAATATTTAAATAGGCGTAAAATCTTTATTATAATCTAGCGATTGGGATCTATTTTACGGTTTATTTGTTACATTAGTATTTATTATTGCTCATTTGGATTTTCATTGAATCTCTATGGAAATCAAAATTATATTATTTGGGATATCCACAGAGATTCTATTGTTGTTGAAAATTCCCTCGTTGAGGAAATTCCAAATTGAATTTGTATTAAAATGTATATTCTACTGGGTACTCTAACACAACACCAGCTCTACAATGACTTGGGTTTCTTTCCGTTTCATTATCGACTACAGCGATTCTATATACTTTGATCACTGGATTCCAATAAGAATAGGCTGGCATGCCATTATCAGCGAAGCATAATATTAGGTTTTGTCGTGTATGCCATATGTATCCACCGTACTTTTCACACTTGCTACTCTAAACTCGATAACTTTCGTTTGGGTTTAAATTCCATCAAATAAATATTCATCAAAGCAATGCTATCCCTCTTTCAAATGCATATGCCTTTCTGTCATTTGTTTTTGATCGGATATTATTGCTGTTCCTATCTGCATTGAATAAATAGATGTCATCTGCTTGCTCTATTGGTAAATATGGGTCTAGTTAGTTATTTTCGTTAACATAGGCAAACCCAATGCGTATAAATTGTCTAGTTTTTGACTTTCCTTCCTCGGGTCGCAGCATTCTATTTCACTATTCCAGTTGTCCTATAAACCTATCCATAATGTAAAAGTATTTAATAGAACAGCCGACACCTCAAAAAGTCAGTAGCAGTCGAGCATATTTTTTATTGCGGGAGTCTAATATGAGGCAAGTTTTCTAACGTTGGCTAAAGCTTTAGCAACAGTCTAGTTATAGAAAAGGCTTAGATGTTTGCGAATAATAAATATCAGTATTGCAGAAATGAGAATCATTTCCAATAAATATGTGACTTAGGTCAAGGGATGCAATATTCTAAAATCTGTTTTCGACTATATTGGCATATTTACTTAACCTATTAATAAAACATAAAAGTAAGAGGACTTATTTTTCAAATTGCTTTAATAAATATAATTCAAGAGTGGAATTTCTGAGTTTTTTACATATTTGTTTAATGATGTAGCGGAACGTTTATACGGCGGCGCATTCAGCACTGGGGGTGGCGGTGCACTGGCCCATGTTGCAGTGGGGGAAAGCAGGGTCCGTGCAGGGTTTCACAAGACCACCAACCTGAAAACGAAATAATTGTTGAATATATCTGGCGAAATTTCCATCCATCTGCGTGCGAAAAACTTGTTTTAATGAAAGTATCACGAGAGCAACTATACAAATTGTTTGTATTGTGTATGACATTATAGTATGTATATATAAAACGCTGTGTTTTTAGGGCCCTCCCAAAATACAAAACAGAAAAGCCAAAGCTATGTTAAGAGAGTAACAGATCGGTGTAGCAAAATGCTCAACATACTGCTCAACCTGCGAATAACTGGAGGAGTCTGGAAATGTACGGTTCCTATAACGGCGGGGGTAGACGTTAACCTAAAGTCGTCTATCGTTAGAAACGATCCGTTAACCATCCGATCCTGAGTGAGATTGTAGCACAAAGGGCGCCTCGGATCAGTGATAAATTCGAGTTACGAATTACAGCCAACGTCCGCTAGAAGCCACGCAAGCGAAGTCGAACTCTTGACCAGACGAGTAATCCATCCAAAATTGGTAACCAGGTATTGAAGCGAGCCCACTGAGTGCCTCGCTGTTATGGAGGTAGACTCTGACGGGCATGTGGTGGAGCTAGGTAGGTAATGTAAGTGTAAATGTAAATGTCCACAAGTTCTTGCGTTCATCTGAGGGTAACAAAACGATGAAATTCGTTATAACATCCCGGAGTGGCAAGTTCACCCTGAACATTGACATCTCTAAACTGTGTGGTGTCAGCTTCAACCCAAATTTGTCACATTGTCAATTAGCATGAGCTTTAGTTCGTCCGCACTGCTTATACGATCTGTATGATGGGTGGCGCGTTTATCGACCGTCGCAGTTTCCCAGTGAAATCTTAAAGATATATATAACTTACTTTAGTGCAGACTAATTTGGTGCTGCAATCCTGGCATGATGTTCCAACAACTGTGCATGGGCTCCACTGCGGCATCCAAGGGGCATTAGCAACGTGTGGTGGAATCCACGGATTACCAGCGGCTGGTCCAACTGCTTGGCCAGCGGTTTGCGAAATCGCGAACTATATCGAACAAAAGAAGAAAATATGGAATCGAAGGCTGTCGCAGTTGCTTGACATTATAAATGAAATAAAAACGCATTTTGCCGAGTGGACTTTGTAGCACCTGACATTTTGGCGGAACGTGGGGTGCTAGAATCTTCGCGCGGTAATATCGGTTTTGCTCTATTTATTAATAAAAGTCCGGGGCTGCTTAAAATAGCCGTCGACCCATACCTCTTCGCTTAGCCGCGTATTATATTTTTGGGTATTTAATTTCCCATTATTGAAGAATAAGAACTAATGGAGGAATGCATTGCTATTATGAAATTTGGAATAAATCAAGAGGCAGCAATAATTTTATAAAATATCCATTGTAGGCCATATTTGTGTACAGCTACAGTCGAACACAAAGAAGTTATGAACATATGGGATCAAAGAATTCCTCAGAAAAGTAGAGGTTCGTATATTATACCATTTATCTTGATTAAGCGATGTTGATTTGTCGCTTCCGCATATATTATTATCCTCCCATAATGAGGCTGTGCAGTGCGGGCCATATGACCATCTTGTTACACCCGGTCGGTCCGACTCAAGACCTATCTCCCATCCGGCAGCCTCTCCGAAGAGGGACTAATCCGGTGAAACTCGCTTTGCGGTCGGTTCTGGGTTGGCTCTAACGATTGATGCATTGGTCGGTTTACCGGCCTTGCTCAACTGACAAACAGCCGGGGGAGTCTAGTTGAGTCTAGTAATGCTTCTTCATGGTGTCGACCTATCGTCGCCTACCTTTAGTAACGACCACCCGATGTCGGGTGATCATCGCTGAGTAAAGGACGCTACGGGTCGCAATATATCAGAGTAACGGACCGCGTTATCATGTTAGGTAGGGTTGCGAAAGCGACTTCGAGCCTCGAACCAAACTGGTGGATGGAGAAATCCGTCTAAATTTAGTATTTAGGGAGTGAGGATGGCCCGCCGGGCAACTCGCCGCCCAGTGCCTCGCTATTAAGGCGTCGGTCTCTAACAGGCCGTGGCGTAGTTGGATTGTGGATATGTCATATCCAAATTCTGTACGATTCATCTCGGGGCTACACAACGATAAAGTTGGTTGAAATGCCTCGGGGTGACGGGATCATCTGAGTATAGCCTTAAATACAATTAATTAAATTAATAAAATGAAAATACTTACGATTGCTACAAAAGCCAACAAGATCGTTGCGACATATGATGCCATTTTGAATTGTTCGTTGTTTAAGTGAAATAAAATGAATATATTCGGACTACCAACTCAAGTTCAAGTGCAGCTCCAATCAATTGCTTCGGTATTTATATGAAATTAGCTCGACTACTATATTTACTAAAATAGATAATAATGGGTTTTGCCGATGAGCACGTGTAAAATAATATTTGTATTAGCTTTATGTGCATAGATACTGAGATGAAATGCAACCTACTAAGTAAATATGCTCTTCAATGCATCTTTTACTGCATAGATAAACAGCTTCCTCAATTAAATACTAAGAATTGGTCAATAAAATACAAAATATAGGTTTAATCATATAAAATGAATTTTTCACTTTTAAAATAATCTCCATTTAATAAGATATACTTACATATATTAACCAAGTTGTCGAAAGGCTTCTTTTGGGCATTTTCTGATTTGACCTTCAGCTCCCTCTGCGAATTAGATCTTTCATGAAATGGTAATTTATGTTTGCGGATCCAGAAAAATCATAAATCTGTTGATTTATCCTTACCATGTCTTCCATGCACATTTATCAATTTCAATCATCTCAGCACAGCGATAATACACGGCATCAAAACAGTGCCATACTGACAAAATATCAAAAATATTTCTAAATTTCAATTGTATAATGCATTTCTAAATTTCAATTGTAAATTAGTTTTCAATTGTATAATGCATTGCCGTCATCTATGAGAAAACTTGAGATGGCAGCATATAAACTTTGTTAACAAAGCCATTTAGTCAAACATGCCCTTTATAAACTGGAAAACTTTGATAATATTGTGTACAAAGTTGCTTGATTATTAATAATCATAATGCAGTTTTAATATTATTTTAAAAAATAAAGTAACTGTGTTTAATGCTAGTCTTTACAATTAATTATTTAAAATTTCGATTTAATTGTCGTGATGTTTTTCAGTTATTATTCTTTATTTTCTTTGAATTATTTATATTTGATTATTTTTTCTCCTTTTAAATTACTGTTTGAATATTGAATATTTGATTTTCCTACGTGTAAGATATACCGTCATCCAGTCCGACCATTGTAATAGTTCAATATGATTGTTTTCATTGTTTCAGACTGTTATTGGTTTTGTATATTACTTCGGCCCACAAACATGCGAACAATGTGTCGACATTAAATCGTCCAAAAAGAATTCGTTCCACATCCAGACAGACAGCCACAAATTTGTGTGGTTTAGATGGATTCTCGGACATAAAATTAAAACGTCCAAAAAGACTTTTCTCGACGTTTTACATGTGGTAGAGTCCATCTGAACCAGGAAAGGGTTTGTGTCTGTATATCTGGAGGAGTGGATGTTAATATGCATGATAACTCGAGTACAATACGTCCGTTTTAAAATTGTCTTTTGCTAGTCGATAGTTATAGCCAGTGCGAAGAGCCCAGTTGATTTCGGGGTATGTACGGCCAGATTATTTTTATTATTAATATTTATTTAATTTAATGACGACCATCAGTCCACTCTAACAGCCGAGGTGACTGGCCTCGGTGCGCTGGTCACGAATTAGTATATATTCGGCCGCTAGATGGCATCAAAAAATCAGAATATTTTATATTCAAAAAGTCACATTTAAACATTCTAATATATGTACAAATAAATAATCATATGCGCCGAAGTTTGACAAACCCTTGGGTTTTCCCCCTACTAAATTTGACTATTTTTTATTATTCTCTTACATTTTTGTCATTTTATAAAGACTATGTTAATTTTATTATCAGGATTTTCTGAAATGCGTCCATGATCCGTATTCATGAACTATGATGATGTGTTCCTTGTGCTTTAAAATACTGTTTATGGAATAAATAAACAGGTACAAAAAAGATAACTTGTGAGATGCCTGCAATTGTAAAGTGTTTGATTGATTCGCAGGACTAAGGTGTTTACACTACGTTCATTTGAAATGCAACTTTAAATATATCGCTTAAATTTCTCTAGCTATACCCCCGTCCCTTCCATATAATTCCCTAATAAAGCTAATCCCCCTCATACCCCCGTCCCCTTCCCTATAATTCCCAAAATGTAATGTAATTTTGTCTTCCTCTTTATATATTTTATTTTGGTTCTCTTTACTGCCACCACCATAAATGTATGTAATATATTAATTGAATTATCAGTTGGCTATAAGAAATTGCATAGTCAATAAGCCTGCCGTTGTAAACATTATGTGAACAATAGTTTTTGTAATGTGTTTTATTGTGTTGTATCTGTACTCACGCCATATGCTCCTATGCTCACGCTATACCTATGCTCGCGCTCACGAAAATACTTTACGTTCTCCTGCAATACACTTACCCAACCAGCTCCGAACACATATTCAATATTAGCACGTCACTGGTCAGACAAAAAAAATAGTAATGTAGGTACTATTATTGTCTTTTGACATTCAGTATATGTGAGCAATGTATTTACACTGAATAAACTGATCTAAATCTAAATCTGAATCTGTTGTCTCTGTGTGTCGGTGTACCATTTTCATTCCAATGAACGTACTCATCCGCAGTATTAAGGGAAATATTTTATAGGGCATCTGATTCTAAAACTGAAATATTCGAGAATTTTCGATCGCCATCTAACGGCTAAAATTCTACCCACTTACAAGGAAGTTTGAGGCATAATTTAGCGACACTCGATAGATGGCGAAATTTTAATAGTTTTAGAAATCGGTTCAAAATACAAGACTGAAGCACCGATCTTTTCGCAGTTACTGCTTTGCAAAACAAACACGTGCGACGCATATTAGAAAAAAATATTGCTTCAAACCAAATTTTACTGCACCAAAAAAGGGATTTTGTACTCTCTATCTCAACAATTGTCTCAAATTCGATATTGTATGTACATACAGGTGTTTTGTTTTATTATTTATACATTTGTTAAATATACTTTAATTTAATTGTTAAAAATCAATGTAAAAAGGTAACAGGCGCTGTCTGTGTGTTTGTCATTTGTCTGTCTGTCGGTATACCATTTTCCCTCCATTGAAAGTACTCTTCCACAGTATTAGGAGAATATATTCTAGGCGTCTGATTCTAAAACAGAAATATACATGAATTTTCTTGTGGTATAGTTAAGCGACACTCGATAGATGGCGAAATTTTATTACTTTTAAAAGTAGGTTCTAATTACGACGATAAATACCTCCTCCAGACTCATGGTAACCTAATACATAATACATACGTTTTGCTATTTTGGCAAAAAGGCGGTAACCATAAACTTAATTACATTGAAATAAAAAACTATAGGTAGTACAGACCCCAAAATCAACTGTTCTCTGCTCATTGGCCATAACTATCGATTGACCAGATTTTTTTAAATCGGACGACGTTTACTCGAATGATCGTGCATAGAAACCAAACCTCACAGGATTATAAAACCTGCCCCCCTCAGGGTGGGCAGAACTGAAACTAAAAGTAATTAAAAATATATCATGGGGATGATAGTACCAATAAAGTGGCTTCTGGTTTATTTTCCGGTTCTTTCCACAGGAGAAATGCATAGAATCCGCCGGAAAAATAAAATAATGTACTATTATTTTATATTAACTTTCATCATATGTGTACACAATGCATTTAACGTTGAATTTGAAAAAAAAACATTTAAAAAAACTATTTCTTTTCATTTCCTGTTATTGTAGTCGATCAACAGATTTCAAATGCAATTACATTAATTTTATCTTAAAAAGAGAATGATGACCCAGCCGGGGATCGAGCCCGGCATTACAATGTAAGATTAGGCGACCTTACTTCTTACTTTGCCACTGCGCAGTCATATTGACGAATGTCATTTGGGGTTTGCAACTCGTGTTTCTTGACTAGAACTCTCTTTATCTTAATAAGGTAATTTTAATTTGGAAATGTTCTGGAGAGGCTTGATGATCTCAGACCCTACCATCTACATAAATTCAGTCACAATATGATTTAGACCATCGAAATTGGTTTTATTATAATGCAGAATCTATATAGGAATAGTTAAATGCAGAAAGAAAAAGCTTGTCACTTTTGTTAAAATGTGTATTGAAATTTTACCACGTTTTTATTAGGTCACTTTCTTGTCTGTCTGTCTGTTTATCTGTTCGGTAGAAATTTTGCAATCGATTTTAAACTAACTTCCCGATATCCGGTTATGCTGAAATTTTTCACACACCTGTGGTTCTGGAAACAATATAATACAGTATACGCTTAGTCCGCTTTAAGATCGATTTTTATTCATATTAAATAAACAGCGCCATTTAGCAGTGACGCTCCGAATTACGCTGCAAGCAAGGCACAGCGCTGCTTAGCGACCTTCGCCGCCAGGAGGCGCTGCGCCTTGTCCTTATTGACTGAATGAAATGTTCCTTTAAATGTTCTTGCTGTGAATACATTGTAGTGACGCTAGTCTGTGTTTAGGTTTTATTTTGTAAACTTAGTGAATTAAAATTACGTATCGTGACTACAAAGTAATTGACAACGATCTTCCAATATATATTATTATTATATTTAATAATGCACTAGTGACAATATCAAAAACTTCAAGAGAATCTTAAATAGGAATCGAAGCAGATATGTCTACAAAATTAGCTTAACGTCGTAACGGGACTGAATAAGTTCCCAAATGCCAAGGATCGAATACCTACAGCGAGATCGATCGAGCCTGTGGAAGCCTGTCAAACAATAGCAAATAAAACAACCGATGAACATATCATTCGCCTCGAAAGTCAAAGAGCACGACAAAATGCATCGATAGCGATCGAGACAGCTGGTGAAAATAACTTTCGCCTTGCACATCAAGATTTTAAAAATCGATTGCAATATTTCATACATACAAGACTAAAAAGCAGAAAATAATTATTAAAAAAAATATTTTTATTTTTTTACCACGTTTTTAAAACGGCCTAAAAATTTTCGCTATTCCAGAACAAAAAATATTGCATTCATTAATAAAAAACGGAACGCACAAAAACTTTAGGGATAAATGACCAAAGGCAGAGCAAAGCTTTTGTTTAACAACATCTTCTAAACTCTGGGCATCGATGACGCTGTGAGTACCTACCAACTGACCGCCCATCATTTAGTAGCATAGCAACTTAATGTTAGGTTCGGTTTGTTATGAGCGATTTTTTATGATGTACATGAATGACAAGTATGTGACTCAGATCAAAAAATTAATATTTATAATTATAAATCTTAAAATAATATTTATAAATCTGTTTGTGTGACAGTGATAAGTGAAAATTCAAGGTAAAGGAAATTTAAAAAAATTGAAAAGTCTCCCCTCCCCCATAAAATCAGGTATTTTGAGCTTAAAACGGAATAGCAAAAAGTGAGAATATCAAAAACAAAAATCGTGACCATGATTAGATGCATAAAAATCGCCTGGGGTCATTGATTTTGTTTTAATAAAATTATTTATTTTATTTAATGATACGCTCGACACTGATTGACGATCGTCAATACCCTCTATCGGTCGATGCAGGCACGATGGCCTCGGGTTTTGGCGCGGTCGCGGTCCCGAATTACTATTCGACCGGCCGCTAGATGGCATCAAAAATTCAGAATTTTACGGGTATTTACACTGTTACTGTTTAAAACGGAATTAAGGGTCGAATTAGCAAAAAGAAACATTGTCGGCCACGATGAGACGCGTAAAATGCGTTACTTACATGTCGCCTAGATTAATCCATCTGTTTAGACAATAAAAAACAAAAAGTCAGAATGTAATCATATGAGCCGAATTTTGACAAGTCCTTGAATCCCCCCTGCCAAGTTTTATTTTGTATTGTTCACTTCAATACATAAAGGATTTATTATTGGCTTACTTGTTGTTCTGCCTGTATTTTTCTTTCTGCTTCGTGTTTTCAATTCGTGTGTTCAATAATTAACGTCGGGAAGTGAAAGACAAGGACCGAAGACAAACGAAATATTTTTGAATTGTACAAGATCAAAATTTTATTTGACAAGTACACGTAATATATTTACAATGACAAAAAACTGAAACTTCGTAGTGCTTCGCCGCTTGAAATTGGGCCTCTGCCGGGCTTGTGGCCGAGTTGGATCAGTAGGTCGTATACTTCAAAGTCTTCGTATACTCATTCCAAAGTGATAAGATGTCAACAGTCGCTATACCATCTTGAGATGGTGGGCCCACCGCCGCAATCGACAAACTACAACTGCAAGAATTACTGAAAAAGGTCACACTCAATTTACGTTTACGGTAAGATTCACATTTTTGTACTGTAAAACGTAGCGATTTCAAACTTTGAAATTGAGTGCTATTTGTTGTCCAACAACGTGATTTAATTTGGACAAGGATACATAAAAACATGGTATATCTCCTAGGAAGATTTGTTACTGATAAGGTCCTGGACTCTGTTTATTGTGTCTCCTGGAAAATTCAAAAAAGCAATTGTTCCCTTTCTACAGTTAGCGATTCATCGACTACCTGCAAAATATTTCCAAGTCGACAATTCCATCCTTCATCGATGTCTCTTCCATTAAACTCTAATGTAAACTGAAGGAAAGTAAAATCTTCGAGCAAATCATCAATCTTCGAGCAAATATTTGATCGAGTATTTCAACGGTTCTGCGGCAAACAAGTGAGGGCGGAAAAATAAGAAGAAAATGACACTTTTCTGAAGGCTCCTGAAACCCTGAGCTCAGTAGGGATTTATCTCTAGGCAACGAAGCCCGGGCGACCCTCTACGCTGTCGTCCCACTCGACGTCACATAATCCTCTCAAACGGAGTGGGAAAATCAGAAATAGAAAAGAACGAAAGTCCATCTTTAATCTTTTTAATGGCCATAAGAAATATTAATTTACATCGATACATTTTTAATACATCTCGATGATAATTATATATTATTATAATATTAGATAATTACAAAAGAGTTTCTCTAAGTTTAATATCTTGATATGAGATTTAGAAGATATTCTATAGTTTTATAAGAGTAAGAAAGTGCGGTTTGGAGTTTTAAAATGGATAATAATATGGAAAATGTTATTGTCACTCCTCGATCGAAATATATTTATGATTATAATATTCGTAAAATTTTACAATATACTCGTACTACTAAGATAGGTATTGTCGTACTATGGTCGATTATTTATTGTCGTAATTTTTTTTAAATTTTTTTTTTGGTTAGTACTTAATAAATATTTGTCGGGCACAGCTACGAATAAGATATGGAAATATCGACGATGAAATCGGATATGTCGTCATTCTTCTATTCTTATTTTTATTTTGGAAAACACCAGAAATTCCAGCCACAAAATTATTGGTGATTTTTCAAAATTGCTTATACATCGACGACTGGCTGGATTGAAATTAACCTTACAGCTACTACAAAATACTTTGTTTTGTGATATTTCTTACACTCCAGTGTTTTTTAAAGCTTTCGAATGAAATGGCGGCGTTGAATTTTTAATTTGTGGTTTGTCGCGCGATTTTCGGGTAGTTTTTCCGAAGGAGGATGTTGTCTAGGGCTGGGATGATTAGGTAGCGCTTGTCGTTCAGGTTCGGGGTAGGGCGGTAGCGGTCCATGAAGTTCTGAAGGTAGTCGTCGATAGTGCAGCCGGCGTGGTCGCGCGCTCCGAGCTCGTTGTCGTCTAAGGTCGTGATGCGATCATGGGTCAGGCTGCCTTCCTCTACACCTCCGATTCCTCCGTATCCTTGTTCCTGGTGAGGAGGTACTGGCGCCGGCGATATGTCGGAGTGGACTGGGTCGATTTCTCCACCTTCGGAGTCATCGATATCCGACCTGCAATAATCACACTCATTGAAATCCACACCAAATCAAAATCAATAGGGTAGCAACACTTACACCATGCTGCTCAAAAAGTATCCAACCATGGTCAGCAAAAAACAATTATTGATACAACATTATTTTACTCTAATCTCCTACAAAGTAGTTCCTCAGCCGTTCCACCATAATGAAAAATACTCTGGAATGCATCTTCTGGAATAGCGTTCAACTTTTGGAATCGGTCCCTATCAGCGGCATTTTCAACTTCGAGGATTAGCCAAAAATCATACGAACCCCTAGGGAGTACAGTACCTAACAGAGGGAGATATCTAGGGAATAAGCCTGATGAACTACTGGAATGCCGGGAATGCAGGATCTTGTTTGATTAAAGTCGTTGACGATAGCTTACTGCGGAGAATCATACGACTAGTTTACTCAGAATATCTATGTTATTGAGACGTCGTTTTTATCGATACATCGAAGAAATAAAAGACGTGTTTGGAAGAATCATTTATCATATTGTCGAATGTGGAAGACTCGTTAAAACTACATCTCCTGGTTAAATAACAATGGTTCAACCCCACTCACATGGGTGATGACTTCGACGAGCCACCTGTAGAAGCCGACCGCGACGCCACTGGATAGCAGCACAATAGTCGCCACTACAATATAGTAGCAAATTCATTAGTACAGTTCATCATGAGTTAAATTCAGTGACAATAAGTACAGTTCGTAATTAGAGAACTACCTAATCAGACAATTTCGTTTGTATTTTATTGTCACCGCTCATGCGCTCGTCGAAAAGAATATAAATTAGACAAGCGGGAACCAGGCACTGCCAGTGCAGCAGGTATCTGATCATCTGCACCCCCTAGTTCTACAGGCCTACCGTGGGACCTAGTTCGATGTCCACTGACGTGCGGTCATCTTTTCATCAATTCCTTAATCCATTAGAGATGCTCATGATGTCATCCCTGAAAGCCTGTTTGATGTTATGAATGGTTTCCATGTAGGTATTGCTAAACTTTGCTAAAATTTGATAGAATTTCTAGATAGAAGTCCTACCATCCTTGAAAATATGATAGAGGCTCACTACACGTCGTTACTCATCGGCCGAATGTTAGCGACTAACGCTTTCGGCAGGTGTAAAAAAATCACGCATGCACATCTGCAACTAACCGAAACAAGCTTCTAGTGCTTAATTTGTTTACGAGAAAAAAAAGGTTGAATACTTTTTGAACAGACTGCGTCATGCGACTATTATAAACAGACAGCATTCATAGCGATTTCTGATATGATATATGTATGATGCGACTTACCGAGTTCAGCCAGCCTTTGTTGGGGTATGTTACCTTGAAAAAGTATGGTGAATTAGAAAATGAGTGTTGGGTGTTTCAGTGATATCGATGATTTGCTCTAATCTAATCTACAATACTAGTAAATCACTATAATACCAAACTACAACTAAATACACAATACCTTAGATTCATTTATAATTAGGTCCTTACTTATCTGTTATTTTTCTGTATGTTGTTATGCACGAATATTTTCGTGTTTAAAATTCGGGTTATTTTAGAATACGGGGTCATATGCCAGTGGTCACATTACATCTTCTGTCTGGTACAACAGTTCACGCAAATGCATACTGTTAAGAACTGCAGACAATGATAGAGATGCTTGCGATCAAACAACCCAGCCTACTCAATCGCTCTTAGCCACTGCTTTGGCACGACAACGCAACAGTCGCAAAGACCTTGCTCCAACAGACTGATACTCTTTCCGGAAATTGGATATTTTTTCACATGGGAAAAATCAACTCAGGAAAGGAAATGAAAGCCGTCTTCAAATCATTCATTGATTCGTGTCAACGAGAGTTTTACGTTAGAGTCATTAATCAATTCCCATTAAAATGGCGAAACTATATAGATAACAGGAGTCAATATTTCAATTAATTAATTATATATGTTTCATACAAACTTTTTAGGTCTATATTTCCTTTATAGAGTGGCACTTTACAGGTAAGGACATAATATACAAAGAATGAAATTGACTATAAGCTACTTAGTCATAGTTATAAAGAAAGTTTAATTTAAGAAAACCCATTCTAACATTTTAAATTTATTCTACATCAGTATTGTACTCTAATTCTAGAAAAAGGTACAACAATAGAAGATAAAACACCATAGAGCATGTTTTGCATTGAATAAATAAACTATATACTATATATAGTGGCCCATTTCTAAACAAAGCGCCAAGAGTCCCTCGCATTTCACGAAGGCAATAAAGATGATTGCGTTAGCGAGAAATTCAAAGAATTCTTGCCTTACGAGTTACAGAACTAGCGAAATATTTATAAAACGGAGAGACAAATTCTAGAACTATACTACTACTTATAAAAGATATAAAGATACTACTTTACAAATATCGTGCATCTATTGGACAAAAATAGGACAATTGTCAAAAAACAAAAAACATTTTTTTTTAATTTACCCTGAATATCTTGTCCAGTAGATGTACCTAAATCCGTCAAACACCAAAGCAATATTGTGATCGTATATATACACATTGATATATCTATGTATGTAGCAGACACACGCACGCATACACAGAGACATTTCTAAGGACATCTAAGGACCTGATTGGAGAGGAGCGGCCCGATCTGGAGAAGCGGCTGCGCGCATATCGGAAACTGGGTAGCCAACCTAACCTAGCCAGCGCGCCGATATGGCGTTTCATCACCGATCCAGGCCGGCGCGAAGACGGCGTCCTGAACAAACCGCTTCGAACCACGGATCCTGTAACCACTTCGTAGATATCGACCCAAAATTTGAGAGCATAAGCTGCTTAGTGCCTGTTTCTCTAACCTCGGCTAAAGTAAAAGTAAAACTCGTTATTTTTACTTTAACGATATCTCTAACTTTCGATTTACGGCGAAGCTGTGTTTCTCCACTTCACTTTCGGCCAAAGATAGCTTCGATATAGTTACCAGAGTAGCCATTGTTCAGATATTACATCACCTTAAATTTGTCATCGTATAATCTTTTTAGTTCTGACAATTTGCCGGTTTTCACTAAAGATTGTAAAGTTTTATATTCGCCAGTGTAGCTATCGCCAATAGAGCACGCCTTCGCCGCCGCTGCGTGACCACTGACAGTTGCGTCTTTTTGGAAGTTATATTTTCTCGGGAATTCTTTTATATTGTATAATGTAAAATTTCTTCGCTTTGGTCCAAATTTTAATTCATAGTAATAGAAATGGAAGCCCTAAATGTGAACGAGTTTTTGAACATTCGGAAACTGATCTCTCGACTTCCGAATATTTACTCTCCTCCTTGTCTCTCCAGAATTTGGAACCAAAAGCACTTGAAATTATGTCATTGCACATGTTATTTATAAAATTGGCGATTTCCGCAATATATTGGGTAAACTTTATTCAAAAATTTGTTTTAGGGTCACCACAAATATATAAATATGAGTTGTATTTATGTATTTGTTATTTGAAAGGTACCTACATTTCAATTATTTTCTTTAATTTGATATTAATGTGTAATTTCTGGTTTAGTTATTGTTAATTAGTATTTGCTTAATTATATTTGATTATAGTATAATTATAATGATTTGGATTAGTTTATATGCGCATTTACTTAATTAATGGTTTTTTAAACAATTTTTCACGTGTGGATAATGTAATCAATCGGCGATTCCATTAATATTCGTATAATTTAGTTACTTTGTCTCGATTATTTTCAAATTATTTTATTAGTGTTATATTTGTTGATGACTATTAATTTAATAAATATATAAATGGCATAATTTATTATTTAATTTAATATTTTAATTTGATTATTTGCTTTCAAAATTTATTGAAAAATATTAAGTAGATAACGTTGAGATATATATCCATTTGTAACTACAATCTTGGATGAATTACTATATTATGTGCCTAATACTCAAAATGAGCATATCTTCGTCTGACTCCGATAATGACGAATCGTAAACGGCTAGCAATCAATTATATTAACCATTAACTGTAAAGTTACAAGCCGAGAAATAGCAAAATCACAAAGAAAACTTATGAGAGAAACATCACCAACTGTCAGACAAAACAGCTGTTAACGGGCGACCATGGCGCCTAACATTTTCCTTCCTTTTATATATTTAATTACCATCTCGCGGAAGGAACAGTTACCGGTAAATTAACCGTTAAAATCACTTGGAGATATTTTTTTTGCTGATTTAGCACTTACTTTTACTTTGGTCCTTACTTTAGTTTAACCGAGGTTGGAGAAACCGACCATTATCCATCTTCCTAACCTATATTACGAACCCACCCGGAACAAAGATGAAACTTGTAGCTTGCATACATGTGATTAAATGTAGGTGTGAGATCATGTTGAAAAATGATTGTATCCGAATAATAACATACATTGCTCAAACATCAAATAAAATAAAAAAGATAAAGCGAATTTACCGCGTGAAGTGAACACCCAACGTTTCGGCGATGTTGCAACCGCTGTTGTACAGGGAAGACTGCAACATCGCCGGTTGTAATATCGCCGAATAAACGGGTGTTACAAACTTCACGCGGTAAATTCGTTTTATCTTGTTTATAATGTCAAGCAACCGCGATAGTCTTTGATATCAATAAATTAACAATTTAACGAAACGACAATGCTAATCGTATAAAGCTACGGGATAGTGTATTAATGTTATGAATTCCTATCAAATGAATCTCCCCTGCTTAGGCATCGACCTCAAGTGTAGTGGTGGCAGGAGCATTTCGTCAGTTCCTTCAAAGACGCTGTAAATAGTTTCTTTTTGGTTGTCCTCAATGGAGCCCAAACACTGCCATCCTTCCTCCATTCCTAATCAAAGGTGTAGCCTACAAAGCCTTCATCAATGTATTTATAAATAATTTCATCCGATTGCCAATTATACTTACGTCTTCGACAAAAATATCAATGGGTTGACAATAACACATACCATCGAATTTGTTAACAAAAACTTCACATGGTGGCAGCCGTCAAAGGTCGATATTCTAACTTCTATGAAAGACTGGGTGAAATATGTCTGCCTCGTTTCTTTTCGACTTGACACGGGGCGAGAGCAAACAAACCACTGTTACAATAGGTCGGTTTAAATTCTACTATCTCAACATGTTCGTATGTCTGCAATGAAACACATACGCGTACCCAAAGCTACACGTTTGCCAAGTTCCATGCTTTCTTCCGAATGGGACCATACCTTTTGATTTTTGAGCTAACAAGCTAGACTAATTTAAAATAAAACGTCTTTTACCTAGGAACCTCTTCTGCTCGGGCTCGTACTGTTCCGCCAGTTCAGCTAGTAAGGCCTCGTAGTCGTATCCGTTGGCGTTCTGCATCACGGGTAGCGGGTATTCGTCGGTATTCTGGCCGAAAATGCTCCTCTTCGATCTGGCTTTGAGCGATGCTAGGTTGCGTTTGTCGTCGTAGGTCTGGGAAGCTGTGCCTGATCCTTGATCCATAGCGCCCGCGCCGCTGTGGTTCGGGAGAGACCAGTCCCTCGCCAGCGCGCCGATATTCCTCTTGTCATCGAAACCAGACAATCTTCCCGGTGATCCATACCTCATTAGAGACTGCAAGTTCCTTTTCGGGTTGTCGCCATCCGAATAAGGACTGCGCAGACCGTAATACCCATCTCTCGCGATCGAAGCCATATTTCGCTTATAGAAAGGGTATCCGTTGTTCTTCGCAAGCGCGCCTAAATATCTCTTATCGGCCGCATTCAAATACCCACTTCTAGCCAAAGAAGCTAAGTTACGCTTTCCTAGCATATACCCATTCCTGGCCATCGCTTCTACATTCCTCTTATAAGTCTGCAGGAGGCCTGACCTGGCGAGAGAAGCCAAATTCCGCTTCTCTTCTTCGACCTCCTCTTCAGGGGATTGCAGCGTCGGTAACTGCCCGTTTTTTGCCAGAGTCGCAATGCTTCTTTTACCATCAGCCTCTATCGGTCTATACAAACCGGATCTCATTATCGAGGCTAAGTTCCTTTTGGGTACTAATCCGGCTCTGGCCAAAGATGACAATGAACGTTTATCAGGGTCGTATTGGGAATCTGCCGGCGGCAAGATATCCTGATCGAATAGTTCGTAGTCCGCTTGGTCTTTATTGTTCATCAGGCGCAGTAGGTCTTGACGTAGGGCTTGAACCTACAAAACAAAAAATTAAAATATGTATATATTCACAGTGAAATGCTATAACATTTATATTGCGAGAGATGGGGATTATAATCAGGCTAAACTTATTAAACCTAGTCTTAACTGATTATATTGACAATACTATAATTATGGTCTGGTAGTAATTTTCAGTTTTTTCGATTGAGAGGTCTTGGTAAAATAAAATATTTATTATACAGAATGGGGCAAAAGTAATGTCATAATGTGATTTGGCTGCCATTTTGTTAGACGTGAAAAACATTGGGCTCTGTTTTCACGAAAAGTTTATTTGAAGGTGTAAAAGTGATGACATTGTCAACAACATCAGCGGAGCAACCGTTCACACAGCTCGGGCAATGATGGCGATTTTGAATCGCTAATTTCCAGTGGCCGGGACATTACCAAATTCCCGTTTTGGCGATTTGAACTGACCGGTTAGATCGCCAGATCTGACGGCGCCAGACTTCTTTCTTTGAGGCTTCGTGAAATCTCGCCTTCTTGTGAAATCTCACAACAAACCATAAACCCCGAACAATTCTAAATGAACAATTCTAAATGTTTTAAAACGAGCACAAATGTGCATCAACTCAAGAGGTGGTCATTGGACCGATATCATTTTTTCAACTTAACGTCATCAATTTTACACCTTCAAATAATTTTCGTGTAAATAGAGCTATTTTTTTTCATTTAACAAAATGGCAGCCAGTTCCCTTTGTGACATTACTTTTGCCCCACTCTCTATATATATAACAGAATAAGACTCGCAACATTGGTCAAATACGATAATATCAAGATCGTTCTTGTATTTGTA